>QMIH01002074.1:67442-88443 GCA_003987875.1 Clarias batrachus
CTGGTGCAAAAAAAATTTTTTTTTGGGGGGGGGGGCGCAAACAAAATTAAAATTAAACTTTTAATGCTCATCTGTAAATATCCATTTATTGGGTGATTAAGCATCACTACTACTGTACTAGCATAAAATAAAGCCATTACTCACATGACTCACGTCAGCCGGCTCCGCTTGCCATAAAAAGTGCTGGAAGACTCGTTGAGAATGGTGCAATCACATGAGCCCAAATATTTAAAAACAATATTGATTCGCTAAGAATAAAAGTGGGCGGGTTCGGGGCGCACAGAGGTGTCCCCGAAGGATGATTTGACAAAATCTAATCAGAGTTCAGCCTCACTCATTTGACATTCGTTTGTCCGACGCCCCGCATACACAAACACAAATGAATGTAATACAGTATAGATTTTTTTTTATTGCAAATAAAATATATTAAGAAATATAGCGGAATATTGTGAGTAAATGACTTTGTTTCATTATTAAAATAAATAATTATTATGTTAAATAATTACATGTTAATGGAGCATTCTTCTCTGCCTAACTTTAAGGGGGGGGGAGGCACCCCTGCGCCCCGTATTGACCGGCCGCCACTGCATTTTGAATAATTTACATGCAAACCCACTCCCCCTGGATAACAGCATGAAAACATTGTTTCATTGAGTTTCCTACATGTTTGGAAGATGGCACATGAGTGATTTGATCCAGCCGAGGGTAATTTATTATAATAAGTAAGTTATCAAATCTTACCCAAGAAGGGGGTCACGAAGTTTTGTGGATCGTCTTGAAGATATATTTAATCAACTCCACAGTTGCAACATCATCGCATCACAAGCACACAAGCGCCCAGACGCATATAAGTATGGCAACGTGACGCGACGTCTCGTTCCCCATCAGGGAACTGGGGTTACAGACATACCCTAGAGATATTCCCTTTCAGGGGAACTTGGAGCCACGTCACGAAGTGACAGCTTTGGGGACGAGATGCCGACACCGTCATGCTTATAGGTACCTGGCCTGAGCCGAGAGCACCTGTTAGAGCCATAAAGTACATTTTTAATAAATCTCCATAGTATTTAACTTCATTATTACATAGATGTAAATGTAACCTTTTGCATATTTGTGACTAGGTCAATTGTCATAGGTCAATTTCATATGTTTACGGTAGCAACCGTTTAGTGTTTGATTTATTAGAAGAAGGAAGGACTCAGTGTTAGACAGTCTTTTGAACGTTCTTTGAAACCATGTTTAATTTGAAGCTTGAAAAAGTGTAAATAGTTCTTAAGTTTAATTTGTTGAGTGTCTTATATCCAGACAAGCAAAGATTAAACTGGTACACTACAGGTTTTATGGTTTTACGTGTCAAATCCTTGTGCCAGTCCTTATGGAAATGGCGAAGAACAAGAAAACAGATCGCCATTACAACTAAGTCAAAAGACTTCTCACATTGACTTGGATCCAACGCGAAGTGGAAATTGGATYACCAATTTTGATKCTACACTTGTCAWCGAACAAGACTKRAGTATTATGGACATGRCAAGATAAGCGAAACGAGAGAGGTGCTCATGCGGAATTATTGCGATGGATGAAAGTGAAAGTAGGTCAGAACAGACTTCCTGTGATATTCTGGTCATTTAAGGATATGTAAACTTGTCCCTGCAGTTTAAAATATTGTCTATTAGTGAAAGTAATATTATTGCCAGCGCAGTTTGCAAAGTCATTGTTCCGAAACCATCGTTGAATCATGGATGACGCAACCTCTGATGCGGATAAGAGTGTCCAAAAGAGGGCGGTCAAGTATGTGCACAAAGCGCTAGAGAAGCGTCAGGACAGGCTCATTAATTTGAGAAGGTCAAGAATGGCTCAAATTACCATTCACATGAAAATGATTGATAAACTCAAAGAAGATGATAAAAATGTTGAAGTAATAGAATAGCAAACGCTTACAAGGCTTACCAAGTTGTATCAGGAATTCATCGAATTAAACGACAGCATTCAGGAGTTGTTGCTGGATGAAGAAAGCGAGGATGATCAGCAAGTTTGGTTTGAACCCAAGTCATCAAAAATAAGTCAATTCGTTCTTGCCACACTACAGTGGATTGAAACGGTAAAGGATAATTACGCAGCAAAGGATGAGGACATTGATCCAGGTGACAGTGTTTCTGAGGTTGCTTCAGCAGCGAGGAAAACGAGCAGAGCAAGTTCGTCAGCAGGACATTCTGTAACATCTTCAGCCACCACGTCAAGTTCAGTTCTACGGATGAAAGAAGAAGCAGAGAAAGCTGCTCTGTTAGCCAAAGCTGCTGCCTTAAAAAAGACGCAAGCCTTGCAAGTAGAAGAGGTGAAATTGAAAACTAAATTGGAGGAATTAGAGCTACAAACAGCAATTGCAATTTCTGATGCAAAGCTCAAAGTTTAAGGTGTACATGACAATTTTGTGGAACGAAAACATCCAGTAGGTCAAATAAATCTGGTACTAAACGAAAATGCTGATGATGGAGTCTCTGATGTTCAATCTGTAACCAGACGAAAGCAAAAGCCTACAGCTGTGCATGCCATTCAGAATACTGCTAAATCTGAATATTCAGACCAAGGCTTGTTCCAAATAATGAAAAGGCAAAATGACATCACAGAAATGATGGTGAAGCAACAAAATTTATCTCAGCTTCCGCAAAGAGATGTTCCAGCTTTCAAGGATGATCCCATTAACTTTAAATCATTCCTACGAGCCTTTGACAATGGTATTGACAATGAAACTGAGAATGTTAAAGACAAGCTGTTCTATTTGGAGCAATATACCAGCAGTGAACCACAAGACCTGGTTAAGAGTTGTGGTCATATGAGTGCAGAAAGTGGATACAAAGAGGCTACTAGACTACAGCAACATCATTATGGTGATGACTTAAAATTGCTTCAGCGTACATTGAAAGGGCATTGAATTGGCCTCTGATTAAGTCAGAAGATGGGAAGATGCTGAACACATATGCTCTTTTCTTGACTGGATGCCTTAACACTATGCAGGATATGGATTACATGGCTGAAATGGACAAACCTACTAATATGAGAGTTGTCATCTCCAAACTCCCATAAAAGATGAGATAGCGTTGGAGAAATGTTGCATATGACATTCATGAAAGGTCTGGCAGAAGAGCCAGGTTTTCAGACATGGTGGATTATATTGATCGTCAAGCCAAAGTAAAAAATGACCCACTGTTTGGAGACATTCAAGAGTCAACCGGTGTAAACGCTGGGAGGAAAAGCCACACTCCCGACTTGAAGTACAAAAAGAGTATTTCCAAAGGTAGTAGTTTTGTCACGAGTGTCTGTACCGAACATATGAAACAACAAAACATATGAAACAAAACCTCAATGTGACAAGATAGTGTCTGATGCATGTACATTCTGTCAAAGGAACCATGCTTTGAATTCATGTTTCAAGTTTAAAGAGCAAGAACACAAGGACAAAATCGAGTTTTTGAAATCAAAGGGACTATGCTTTGGATGTCTCACACAGGGGCATTTAAGCAAAAACTGCAAGAAAAGACTTACTTGTCAAGAATGTTTTAAAATGCATCCAAGTATTTTGCACATTCCTAATAAGAACAGATCCAGTAGTAGCGATGAGAATGAGACCAGAGCAAGCTTATCTTCGGTAGACCATGAAACGTGTGGATACACTGGGGCCGGAAACAGTGTATGTATCCTAGCCATAGTCCCAGTGAAGATTAAGTCAAAGAAATGTGACAAAGTTGCAAAGACATATGCCTTCATTGACCCAGGAAGTTCTGCAACCTTTTGCACAGAGGGGTTAATGAGAGATTTGAACTTGAAAGGCAGAAGGACGGAGATTCTCCTTCGTACTATGGGACAAGAGAAATYGGTTCATAGCAACATGTTGTCAGACTTGGAAATATGTGGCTTAGAGTGTGAGGACTACATAGAACTTCCTAGGGTGTTTACCCAGAARGAGATCCCAGTGAAACAAGAGAATATCCCCCAACAAAAAGACTTAGGAAAATGGCCTTATCTGCAGCAGGTTAAACTTCCTCCTCTTAAGGCAGATATAGGTGTGCTTATTGGTGTCAATGCGCACAAAGCAATAGAACCATGGCAAGTRATAAATAGCGAAGGAAATGGACCTTATGCTATTAGGACAGCATTGTAATGGATAGTTAACGGGCCCTTACGAACTGACGCAAACACAGAATCCGACCAGGTGAGAGGTTCAAGTTTTGCTGTGAACAGAATTGCGGTTGTAGACATTGAAACGCTGTTGGTAGAGCAATTCAATGCAGATTTCCCTGAATGCAAATACAGTGACAAACCAGAAATGTCGCAAGAGGATAAGAAATTCATGCATTCTGCTTAACAATCAATCCAGTATAAAGATGGACATTATTGTATAGGACTACCCTTCAAGAATGATCTTGTCAAGCTCCTTAACAACAGATGCGTAGCAGAGCAAAGAATCATTGGACTTAAAATGAAATTCATTAAGAACCCAAAGTTTTATGAAGACTACAAAGCTTTCATTTCCGACATAATTAACAAAGGTTATGCAGAAAAAGTGCCTTCTGAACAACTGGAACACCCAGACAGAGTGTGGTATATCCCACATCATGGTGTCTATCACCCTAAAAAGAACAAACTTAGAGTTGTTTTCGACTGCACAGCAACCTACCAGAACTTCTCACTGAATAAGCAACTAATGCAGGGACTAGATCTGACTAACACTCTCATTGGCGTATTGAATCGTTTCAGACAAGAGCCAATCGCTATCATGGCAGACATTGAATTAATGTTCTACCAAGTGAAAGTCCCAGATGCTGATGCAGATCTTTTGAGATTTTTGTGGTGGCCTGAAAGAGATCTTAGTACGCATACTGCAGAATACAGGATGACGGTGCATCTGTTCGGAGCAACTTCTTCTCCCAGTTGTTCATGCTTGGCATTATGAAAGACTGCAATAGATTCAAAAACAGAGACAACAGCAGAAGCAGTTGATACTGTTCTGCAAAACTTTTACATGGACGATTGCTTGAAATCGGTAGCTTCTGAGGTAGCAGCAGTTGAACTAACAAGAAGTCTGATATCAGTGTGCTCTAAGGGTTTATTTCACTTGACAAAGTGGGTGAGCAACCACAAAGCGGTCCTGTTATCCTTGCCAGAGAAAGAAAGAACCACACAAGTCAAAGATTTAGATTTCAACAAAAGCAATCTACTAGTCGAAAGAGCTCTTGGTATACAGTGGTGTACAGAGACAGATACATTTAGATTTACCATAAATGTACAAGAAAGACCTATGTAAGAGAAAATTGATATATAAGTATATACTATATTATACTGTGCTCTACTGTATTGAATCACTTCAAACCAGATTTAGTCATGCACTTAAATCTCTTTCTGAATTATTATTTTTTTTAAAGATGTCTTAAATTACGACACTGTCTCTTGTTCCATTTAATCTTATTTTAATCACTTATTACTCATCCGTAAGGGAAAATTGCTGACATCCATGATCTCTTGGTTATTTGTGATATTTTCTATTGGACGGGACACTCTGTCTCTCTCCTCATGTGATAAGGATATTTGCTGTGTGCGAGGATGAAAACAGCGTCAAGAAGTCAAGAGCATGCATACTCTGTTCCTATTTCTCCGGCCTTCTTTAGTTTTTCTGCGGCCTTCTCAGTTTTTTATTTTGGTAAACTGCATAGCAAACTGTCATAATATTTACTCATTTCTGTCCTTGATAAGTCTCCTATCCTGTGCTTTACCTGCACAGGATGGTGTGTAACTACTATATATGTGTGTGTTTATCGAATAAAATTGAGACTGGTAAAAGAGCAATAGTCTGTGTTCTGGCTGTTCTTTGACCTGTTCTCCTGAGCTCAGAGGTGTGTTGCAGACGGACTGGCTCGCAGAGAGAAACGATTAAAGAAAAAACCCAACAGTTCTGGTGTCAGAAGTGGGATCCCTCTAATTAGGTGAGTATTCTCTTCTTTTGTTTTGAGTTATTTGCCTGATTACAGGGATCGAATATAGTACGTTGGGAAAAGGAATCCGGGACTCCGAAATAGGCGCCTAAAAGTCACAGAGGACATTGAAACTGTAGTGTCCGGTCCCTCTGCACTCGCCTACTATTGTTTGTCTGTTTATTTGTGTTTAAAGAATTAAGTTTTGATCAAGTGTGTCCAAAGCAGCATGGCTAGTGGCAATTAATTTCCAAAACCTGATTCTGAGGAAACATCTTGAGATTGGATGAACAGATGTGGTCTAGCTTACTTTACTACTCCGTGTTTGGATAATCTGGCAGGTTGGACCGAATCTCAGACTCAATTTTTGACTTATCCTCGTGTGGGGACATTTAAGCCTGAGTATCTGTCCTCTGCACATGCACAGATTTATGATGGACTCGGTGATACAAATTGGGACTATCCTTATATGGGGTCTTGTTATCAAAAGTGGGTCGAAATGAAAAATTTCTGGGGCAAATATAAAGGAACAAAGTCACAAAAGGGAGACCCAAAGGTCCCCAAGGTAACCCGAGAAACTAAGATGAAAGCGTGCGTAGCAGGCTTTTTGCCTCCGCCGTATAAACCCAGCTGTTCCGCCGTGACCACTTTGTCCATACGAAGTGCACCTGTGGGGGCCAGAGAGCGCGCCTCACTAGGATGCCCTCCACCAAATGACAAGATCCGCTACGGTGAGTCTGGAGGTGCACGGAGCCGTGGAAGCAGGGGGTATGATGGTAAGAATGGTCCCTTCAACCCTGAATCCCCATATGACCCGTCTGGTCCAGAATACCCTGAAGACCCTGACAACCCACAGATGTCAGGCAAAAATAGTGCTTTTGTTTGGTCTATGAGTGGTAGGGGTGGCCCAAAAGTTGATCCTCCTTCTATAAGTACGTTAAAGGACATGATTAAAATGTTGCCACCGGTAAGCAATGTTTTGCATTTTGTGGACATGTGAATTAAGTCCTCTCGCCATTGTCAGTTAGTTGGGGCAAATTACAAATTCATCTTACAGTATGTGTTAGGAAAAATGTATGATGAGGACGAGCTTGTTGGAAAGGTCAGCTGTTTACACCCGATCGGGTCGACAAGAGTAAGACTGAGGTTGCAGAATTGATTGAGGTCTGGCAGCCCACTCTTATGAAAACTCGGTCTCAAGTTGTGCAGAAGGGCGGTGAACCCAAGGCCACAGAACCCAAGGAAGAAAAAGAAACGCCAACGGCAACCGTGTGGTGAACAGAGCACCATTTTTTCTGGAGAGATGATCCAAAAGCATTAGAAATGCTAAAGAAGGATCTGACAGCATACTTGCTGTCCAAACAGCAGTCAAAGCAAGACTTGTCACAAGTAACTAATTGTAAACAGGAGAAGAATGAGAGTACATCTAAATTCTTAGTGCGTTTCAAGGAAACATGGACTCTTTTGGTTAACTTAGATTTAGACACAAGGGAGCCCAATTTGCTCTTCACCAATACTCTTGTCAATAACTGTAGACCAGATGTTGTTAAGATGTTGAAATTTCAACTTTCTGACAGATCCACCATGACTGTTGACGACCTGGAAAAACATATAAGGACGATGGAAGGAGATGGTATGTTGGATTGTAAACAAATTGCACGTTTGTTTGTAGAGGGAGATAAGCAAAGTGGTAGGGAACATGGACGCCAGGCGCGGCCGGGGCCGCGGAGGTTTTGGAAGAGGGCGCAGAGGTTCACAGGGGTCTTCACGCCGGGTAGGAAACTGTTATTATTGCAACAAGGTAGGTCATTGGGCTAGGGAATGTCGTAAGAAGGCTAGGGACAAAGGTCTTCTAAGTGACAGACAGTGGCATGATGTGAACACTGTCTTCCTTCCACCACCTCCCCCACCTGTGTCGCAGCAGCGCCAAGGCCAGGGGCTGCCTCAGGCGGTCCCTATGCCCTCGCTCGTGACACAGGAAATCCCTATAACAATGCATAGGGTTGCCTACAGAGCTTACACCCCGCCATGTTGCTTTGCACTTTTGAGTCACCCCAGGTTAATGAACTGCCTTTTATTGAGTTGTGTGTGGAAGGTCACCCTTTTTCCTTTTTGGTAGATACYGGGGCGACCATGTCATCTCTRGGCAAAGATTATGAGGGGCCTCTTTCTGGGAAAAGCATTAGCTCTGTGGGAATAGAGGGGGTTGCACAAAGGAATTATTTCACACCATCACGTCTTCTTATGATGACAATCTTCATTTTTCTCACCGTTTTGTCTGTATGCCTGACTGTCCTTTCAATCTCCTAGGGCGAGATTTGATGAGCCAGCTGCATATGTCTCTTATCTTCTCTGGTGCAAAACTCACTGTCGAAGTGCCGACACTGCCCCCCCCCTTGCACATTTAGCTGTAAATAACCCTTTCCTCTTTTCACAGCGCAGCTCGCTCCCTGAATGCCTGAGTACCGTATGAGGCCAAAATAAAACACCAACACCGTGTGTATGTTAAACAATATCCTCTATCTGAGGCCAAAGCCTCAGGCATTGATGTGATTTTRGGCTCTCTCTTAGAGC
The DNA here is from genome assembly GCA_003987875.1 of Clarias batrachus. Classification (NCBI taxonomy): domain Eukaryota; kingdom Metazoa; phylum Chordata; class Actinopteri; order Siluriformes; family Clariidae; genus Clarias; species Clarias batrachus. The sequence goes on from QMIH01002074.1 coordinate 75,980, forward strand.
AAGGTGTTATCAAACCATGCGTTAGCTCCTATAACACGCCTGTTAATCCTGTACCCAAGCCCAACGGCACATGGAGGTTTACACAAATTTGCGCAAAATTAATGATATAATTATTCCTGTTGCTTCTTGGTGTTCAGCCATAACCACAGCACTCTCACATGATCAAGAACTAGGTCTCGATGACGGGCCGCCATTTCCGCAGAGTGGGCAGGAATCAGCCAATCGTTGATGTAATTCAGGATTCTGATACTTGACAGACGAAGTGGGGCTAAGGTCGCATCCACTACTTTTGTGAAGGTGTGGGGTGACAGAGCTAGGCCGAATGGAAGCACCCAATACTGGTACACCTCGCTCCTAAAGGCAAACCTCAGGAACTTATGATGTTGAGGAAGAATGGAGATGTGGAGGTACGTTTCCTTCAAGGCTATCGTGACGAACCAGTCGCCTGACGATCTGGGTTACGATGATGAGGAGCAGTAATGGCCACATGGGCTGATGAACCGCCGCAACCTGGACCCATTAGGGTCTTGGGCCGTTGGTGGCAGCCTTCCTGGGTATGATAACTTGGCGTAGATCTTGGCCAGAGGAGGGCTGCTGCCCAGAGCACCGCCTACTCTGCCTGCCTGAGCCCTTCTGCTTCTGCGGGGGCTGACGAGTAGTGACACTCTGTTTCTGTCAGATGATGGGAGTGCGACATTGAGCTAGTGCTGGGCTGATCAGTGGCGGCATGCACATAGTCAGCCCGGAGAGGGAATATGCTGGAGAACACTGCCTTGTTCTTCTGAGACCTCAGGATAGTGGCGACGACGTCGTGGACGGCCCCGCCGAAAGGCCCGGGAGGTGAGACGGGGGCATCCAGCAAAAGATTCCAATCCTTTTCCCCACAGGATGCCAGGTTGAGCCACATTGGCTGCCATAGATCTACCCAGGCAGCTGTTTAATTGCATCAGGGCCTACTCCCTCTCCCTCATCCAGCTCCTGCAGGAGGTGAGCCTGGTATGCCTGCAGCAGACTCATAGTGTGTCTCCAGTGACGAGTGCTAGCAGCGCACTAGCGGCGCACTAGTGGCACGAGGAGTAGACCCCACTGGATCTGAAACCTCTGAGGACCCGCCAGAGAAAGTGGAAACTAAGCTATCGCTAGCCGCCTCCAGGGTGACAAGGGAGGTTTTCTGACTGTCCCCACATCGGCATCTACCTGACATTCCACACGGTCGCTTCTGCCATGAGAGTAACGTCGTCAACCAGCGCGACCATATATAAACCAGAGAGAGATGCGGGAAAGAGGAAAGAGATTTGGGTGTTTTGATATTTGGTTGTATATTCGGGTTTTAATTCTTTGCCTCCCATTGACTTTGATTATTGCTTTGCCCCTTTTGTTTTGTTGGTCTTTGTATATATTTATAGATAATTTTACTGTATGTTTGTGCACTCACCAGTAGTAGGGGTGTGGCTGCCATTTATTTTGGGAAGAGGGAATTTATTCACTGTTTTTGGTTTAGGGAGTCAGGGAAGGGACCTGTATTTTTGTTTGTGATTTTTTTTTTGCAGGTAATCTAGCTACTAAATATAAATACCATTTTGTTTATTATTTTGGCCTGAGTCCATCCTGAATCTGATCCTCCTTCTGTTGTGTGTGTGTGTGTGTGTGTGTGTGTATTTTTTTGTAAAGCAATACAAACCTTATTATTTCATCAGTGAATGATTGGATTTAGTTCTTTCTGCCATATATCACCAATTCCATACAGTGTGTGTGTGTGTGTGTGTGTGTGTGTGTGTGTGTTTTTTTTTTTGTAAAGCAATACAAACCTCATTATTTCATCAGTTAATGATTGGATCTAGTTCTTTCTGCCATATATCACCAATTCCATACAGTTTAAAATAGAACCCTGAACCATTCTTTTGCTGTACTGCCCAACCCTAGACTGGGACGTAACACCATATTTAAGTGACCATCTTGATTTTCAAGCACAAGAAAGACAACAGCTTTATTATGCAAAGGTGTTCTTTCAGTTAAAAACAACTAGTTTGAGATTTACATCTGCTCATCTTTTTTTAAACTACGCTAGAATGCCTCATCCCACCCCTGCTGTAAAAAAAAAAAAAAAAAGTAACTCGGTAACTTTTACCCTGAGTAAATTTTTTATGAGCTACTTTTTACTTTTACTTGAGTAGATTTTTTATAATGGTAACTTTACTTGTACTTCAGCAAAATTTCACTGAAATAACAGTACTTTTACTTGAGTACAAAATTTTAGTACTCTTTCCACCTCTGGCCGCACACATAGTGTAGTTTTATTGAACCTCAGTGTATGTGAACCAATATTATATATATATATTTTTTTTTCATTTAACAGAAGTATATAACATGGAGTTGGCTCAAAACCTAAACATTCTGTCTTTGCATTGAGGGAAGCAGAATGGGGTTTCTTTGGGAGAGGAACAATGATGGTCTCTGTAAATCAAGTTGGGATTACCGACTGGGTTAGGGAGAGGTTGAATATTTCTGTGAATACAGGTGCTAGCTAGTCTGTGCATGCTCTAAGGAGATTCTGTCTGGTCCTGCTGCTTTCCTGGTGTTCACACTCCTGAAGGCTCTCCTCACATCATGCCTCAGTGATGATGAACGTCTTTCCAGTTTAGGCATTCTTTTCCTGTCTGTGGCCATTAGCATTATCGTTAGCATTAGCAACCTTAACTGCAGCCTTGAAGCAAGTGTAGAAGGTGTTCAGCTAGTCTGCCAGAGCTGCATCTGCGTTCTTCATACCGGATGTTGGTGCTTTATAATCATTTGTTGTCCTTAGTCCCTGCCACAGGCTACTAAAGTCACTCTGTTGGAGATGTGACTCTAGTTTCCTCCTTTTGCATTGCTTCACCTTCACCACTTTCTAAACTTTGTATTTAGAAAGTAGTGGTGCTAGATCTCAGAGCATCGCGGGTAGCCTTATCCATCCACGGCTTCTAATTGGGGATTTTCTGGTGGTTGTTTCTTGCATGGTACGTTCCCTTAGTTTCCAGATGAATCTCAAAACTATTTCCGTAAACACATTGATAGACATCAGAGCTGTCCCAGGCTGCGCCATCGAGTGCGTCCTGTATAGCGGTCACAGATTGGTCAGTGCAGCGCACGACTTCCCTTTGATATAGAGCATCCTGCTTAAGCCTTTGTTTATATTTGGCATGAGGGAGATGGCGGTGTGGTCAATTTCCCAAACAGGGCCCAAGATAGCCATCCTTGATTGTTGAATACCATTGGTCCAGTGTCCTTTCGCCCCTGGTGGGACTGGTGACATGCTGATAAATGTTCTGTACTGCACGTTTAAGATTGTGGCTGTTAAAATCCTCTGCCACAATAAGCGCAGCATCACAGTTTTGTGTCTGGTGCTGCGCTCATGCAGCTCAAATAAGCCAGTGTCCATGTAACCTTGAGGTGAAATATAAATGGCGATGACTATCACCGATGTAAACTCCTGAGGAAGGTAAAAAAGATGACATTTGACAGTCAGCAGTTCCAGGTTGGGGGTGCAGAAGCATGTGAGAGGAACAATGCTCAGGCTATTGCACCATTAAGCACACGGCTCCTCCCCTTGACTTTGCCAAGTCCTGTGTCCTGTCCATATGGTGAACCGAGAAGAGCTTGGCTAGATGGATGGCGTTGTCCGGCACCGCTGGCTTCAGCCATGTCTCGGTGAAGCAGAGGATATTGCAGTCTCGAATGTCTCGCTGGAAATTTACCCTTGCCCCAAGGTCATTGAGCTTGTTTTTCAGTGACTGGAAGTTGGCGAGCAGGATGCTAGGCAGAGGTGTGTGATGTGCATGGGCTCGCAGCCTGTTCCTGATGCCGACTCGTGTCCCCTAGGGCCGCCACTTCAGGTCGCGTCCTTTGTCCTCCTTCAGGATCTCACTCGGCCAGCTTGGATCCAGTGTTAAGACCATTGAATTGTGAAGACATTGTAAACAAATAAAAATAAGAGTATCTCTATCGTACCCAATGTATTAAATTGTGAAGAATTTACTGGTTTAAAGTTACTAGAAGTTAATTTGAAAAACAAAAACAAAAGAAAAGGAAAAGGGATCAGAGCAGCCATGAGGGCAGCTGACATCACCGGCACCATCTTGGTCAGTTCTCTTGATGCTTTCTTGTACGTCCTCATTCCACCAGTTTCCTTATCTTGCTTTCTCTGTCCTGATATCATGTCGAAGTCCTTGGACTTTGGAAAAAAAATATAATCACCTGCAACCACCTTACAGTCTCAAATCTCCTTCAGGCTTCATCTACTACACAGCAGATAGTCCACCTGAGTACATCTTCCACCACTCTTATATGTCACTCTGAGTTCCTCTTTCTTCTTAAAATATGTATTCACCACTGCCATTTCCATCCTTTTTGTGAAATCTACTAACCTTCTTTCCAAATTCCTCTCCTGGACCCCATACCTACCCATCACCCTCCTCACCGACTTTGTTCCCTTCTTCTACATGACCATTAAGGGCCCATGGTTAAAAAGCCCTAATCATCAATCTTTCATCTTTGGGGACACTCAGTACCACTAGCTCACTCAAGAAATATTTTTTCTCCTTTACACCACATCCAACACATCCATCACAATGTCATGGAGCGTACGTACTGATGACATTTATCATTACCTCATAACTTCCAGTTTCACACTCATCAGACGCTCGCCTCACTTCACCCTCCAATCATGGCATGCTCTTCCGTTAGTATTAGGCCTACACAATTTCTCTTATTGTCTATGTAAAAGTAAAGTAAAGCAGTTTGAACCAACCTCCAATGTTCTTAGCCTTGCTTCCCTTCTACTTGGTCTCTTGTACACATAGTATATCTACCTTTATTTGCACCATCAGGTCAGCTAGCGCTCTGCCTTTACCAGTCATAGTGCCAAAATTTAAACTTCCTATTTTAACCTCTACACTTCTACCCTTTCTTATTTCTCTCTCTCTCTTTCTGGACACACATGCCCCTTTCCTTCTATTTGTTCTTAGGTCAACAGTAACCCAATTTCCACAGATATCTTGCTGACCAACTGTACCTGAGGTGGTCATGGTTAACCAAGGCCTCAACCGATTCTGGATGGAAATCTTTTATGATCTGCATATTGATTTGACAGATGTTTTACACCAGATGCCCTTCCTGACCCAACCCTTATCATTTATTCAGACTTGGGACCAACACTAAGACAGAGCAGGTTGTATTTTCTGAGAAGGCTCAGGTCTTTCAACATCTGCAACACCATTCTTCGAATGTTCTATGAATCTGTTGTGGCTAGTGTCATTTTTTTATGCTGTGGTTTGTTGGGGCTGCAACATGAAAGTGGAAGACAGAAATAGACTGTCCTGGGTATGAATCTGGACTCTGTTGATGTTGTGGCAAGGAGGAGGATTCTGTCCAAAACACATACAATCTTGAACAATCCTTCTCACTCGCTATACAGTGCTCTCTCCGACCAGAGGAGTAAATTCAGCCAGAGACTGATTACCAGTTGTTCTTTTTTATCCCAATGGCCATAAAATTATACAACTCATCTCTGTAACGTTTACACTACAGGATAGGGACTGTCAGTAGTTACTATACAATATTACATTAATACACCACTGTTCCCACAGCTCAATATCACTTCCAAGTGCAATATCTGATTACTAGTAACATTTGTGCAATTTCTTTCTTTTCCATTTCTATTCCAAGTGCAATATGTGTATTTTAATAATTTTTAGTGCAATATATAACTTACTGTCTGTTATATTTAATTTGATTTTCTATTTATTTATCTTTATTATTAAAATTTGAAATTTCTTTCTTGTTTTTTTTTTTTTTTTTTTACCCCAATCTTGTTTCCTTGTCTAATCTGAATTGAATCTTGAACTACACTGGCTTGGGCAATGTTAATGGTTGAGCGGCTCAATGGCTTAATTTTAGTCCAGTAGAATGTGTAATTGAAAGATTTTGCATTATAGTTGTGTTGGGTTGTTTCTTTCATATGAAAATGAAGGGAATTGGTCCTTGGATTAAAAATGCACCCATGATATATAGGAAAAAATTATACATCACAAAAAAGTTCTTCTCTAACTTGCGACATAAACATAGTGTCATGTTGGTACGTCCAGGAATTAAATTTTAAATAATGCCATGTACTGTATGTTAATAACAATCTCTTAGAATTTGATATTTAACTCTATATTTAACTAGAAATATTCTTTATTTTAATGATAAAACCCATGAAGATATGAATACATCAATTGGATAAATAGAGCTCATCTTACACCTATTCACTGTTCAGGTTGAAAAATGATTGTGACATGCTCCACCTGGCAGGGTATTGAACATTTGCCATGGCAACGGTGCACTATAAAGCATTTTAAACTCCATCTCATTTCTCTAGTTTCCTTTCCTCTACCCTAGCATTTCAAAGTTGTGATAAGATATGGCAATCTATCCAACTGCTCTACAGTTATTGTGCCATGCACATGGCAGCTAGGTTATCTCAATAGCATTTCAGCAGTGATATAACAGAGAATCAATTATGAGTGGACAGATCTAGGAAAGGGTTTAGTCTACATAGCTGTCTGCATTTTGACAGTTGTCTTTATTTGATGGTAAAAACAGGGGTGGGGTTAAAGAATCGCAACTCTGAGATAAAATGGCTGCATGTTAAGATAAACGAAAGGGGAAGAGCCTGCACAAACCATAAGAAATTAAAATTAAACATTAGAACTGTATCATCTATAATATCATATGTTCGTATGCATGAAGTAAGGCCCATAGGGGCATGTTTTGATAAGAATTAATAACTAAAAGAGGTCAGCCTAATAACAGGTACATATTGATCTGATAGGTGGACTTAACTTCTCTGGCCCACATAGCACTGTGGAATGACAGTGAATAACCCATCCAGCAGACTACAAAAGAAGATGGAGGATCCGCAGCAGCAAAATAATGTAAGCGGTGTGTGGAAGGGGCTCAATACCTTCACTGGTCATAAAGAGTCCAGCTCTCAGGGGGGACGGTGATCAGAAGTGGGGTTGTTTATGAATGATTTGTTCTTTTTGAATGAGTATTTAACATTTTCTACTGGGTACACATGGGCATACATAGGTTATGTCCAGGAAACAGAACTGAGTCTTCTAGTCTGAGTCATTCGTTTCAAACTGAGAAGATACTGCTGCTGTCTCCTCCAGACATTGTTTGACATGTTTGTCAGACATGTTCAGACATGTTTCGTCATTGTTCTGGATCAGTCCAACCACCACTGTGTAATCTGCGAATTTTATGATGGAGTTGGAGCTGTGTCGAGCATAGCAGTCATGGGTGAAAAGAGAGAAGAGCAGGGGATTTTAACTTTGAGGTTCACAATTGTCTACCATAGAAGCTACGCAGTGCATTACACAGGAAACAGAACTGTGAGGTTCATACCATGAGTCTTCTAGTCGAGTCGTTCGTTCTTTTGTCACGTGACTTCCACAGATGCTATGGACTGCTGCACAGCCTGTTAAAAACTTAATTATACAATGATGGTTTGCAATTCATCTAATACTACTATGAATATGTACACAGTTGCTTCTTGCTATTGATACGTATATTAATGACTAAATTAGTTAAATACAAAAACCTACATACATATTATAGGAGTAATGGGAGACATAATTGTGAAGATCATAGCAATCATTAACCAGGGACTGCAAGTCAAGTCAAGTCAAGTAGGCTTTTATTGTGTCAGGTTATGGGGTGCGAGGCATAAATGCAGAGGTCCAAGTTGTTTTAAAGGAAACAATGTTTTTATTAAAGAAAACAGGGAATGAAACAAACAAAGATACTTTAAATGAAAACGAAACCAAAACACGAATAAAGACTACCGGACGACACGAACTAAACATGCAGACATTTACGGGGTTAAATCAACAGATGCAAGACACAAACCAGAACTGAAACAAACTATTTATAATAAAACTAATGAGCAACTCGGTTCAGGTGAGCGCCCATGTCACCTGACCGAGGTGCATAATGGGAACTGAAGTCAAACAGAAAGGAACTACAAAACACAAAGTCTCTGGGCGCTAGACACCCTCTGGGGTTACCCCTGACATATTGTCATTTCAACCATATACAGTTCAGTACACATTGACCCGAAACAACGTTCCTCCAGGACCAAGGAGCTACATACATGCAATGACATAAACTAACAACACAACATAAATTAACAACGCAGATTTTAAAATTTTTAAGTTAACCTAAAACTATCAATTTCTATACAAAAAAGAGACAACAATAGACAACAGACAACAAAGTGCATGTGCAAATGTGCAAACATGAGCTACATGACAGCATGACATTTCCAGAAGGGTTATAAAAACTTTGCCACAGTGTACTTGTCACCTCCTTCTTTCTTAAGGCTTAAAATAGACCTTCATATGTGTGTCAGCTCAAATATGGAATGCAGTTTTGCATCTATTGAGGTTTGTGGAATTTGGACCTGATTACTTCATGTCCTCATTCTGGGTGACAACATTCATATTGGTGTGCAGAGCAGAACATTTTATCAAGACAAAAACCTAAGGTAATGTACTTACACTCCAATTTTGATTTAAGACAGAAAAAAACAATCACTTTAACAAATTGGTTGTGTGCAATTACAATAAATAACTATTCTGGCATGCAACATCCCTCTGGAGGGGACAAAGTGAAAACAGAATAGGTAAAACAGATGCTAGAGATTATTCGCAAGAATAGTATAAGAAAAAAATATATATATATATATATATTGGATGTGATCCTTATATCCTAAATAGGTACTAAATGTTAGAAACATCCTTGTCCTCACAAGTACAGCAACAGTTTTGTTCATGTTAAAAAAACATTTTGCAACATAGCATAGCCATATTTAAAATAGATTGTTGAAGAGGTAAGAGGAGTAGCAGTCTCAATGAGGATGCACGGAGAGGGCAGTTTGCAACTCCTTGGCCTTAGATGTGGTTGATGTCTTGTTGAGGGTTCCTCTGCATTTGAGGTCTGCTGAGGCTGAATGTCCAGAAACTGAGGAGGTCTTGAATAGGATAGCTCCTGCTTGGGAATCGAACCTGGCCGGAAATCAAACCCAGACCCTGGAGGTGCAAGGAGAAAGTGCTAACCACTACACCACAGTGCGGCAAAATTATATACAATATAATATAAATATAATGTTATAAAGAATTATGTTGTAAAAATGTGATACCAGTGCAGTGATATGCGGTAAAGTAACTGTGTGCTGAATTTGTCGGTCATTGGTGAGGTTGTGTGTTTATTGCCTTTATAGCCTGATCAAAAAAGCTACTGTTCAGTCTTTCAGTTCCTACCCTGAGTGACCAGAGTCTCTTACTAGATGGCAGCCACTAAAACAGATTGTGATTAGGGTGATTAGAATGTTTTTTATAATACCCTATTCCCTGGACCTGCACCGCCTGGTGTAAATGTCCTGTAGATCAAGCAATCAAGTCCTTTTTGTCCTGGGAGCTGCTATTCCCATATCAGACGTTAATATTCCCAGAGACAATTGATTGGGTGATTGAGGAGTAGAAGGTTTTGCGCAGACCCCGGGAGATCCTGTATTTCCTCAGCTGTCTGAGCCTGGGCTGCCTGGTGCACCCTTTCTACCAAAGTCCAATTTATTTTGAGCGATGTGTACTGGGAGTCTTACTTACTTTTCCTGAAGTCCACCACCATCTCTTTGGTCTCTACATTTAGGTCCAAGTTGTTGTTCTTAAACCAAGAAGATAGAGCTGCTGTCTCCTCCAGACATTGTTTGAACATGTTTGTCAGACATGTTCGGCCATGTTTCATCATTGTTCTGGATCAGTAACCTTAACCTTGAGGTGATCCGATGTTCAGTGTGATGCTTTCTGAGAACCTCTGTCCAATATTTGCCACCTGTGGTCGGTTTGTCAGGAAGCTCAGAATCCAGGCACATAGCGAGTGACCAAGTCCTAGTTCACTGAGCTTGATGATGAGTTTCGAAGGGACTACAGTCTTAAAAGCTGAGCTGTAGTCAATAAAAAGAAGCCGTGCATAATTCCCTTTCCCAATGTCCAGATGTGAACAACTACTCTAGCATACTGTAGTGCAGTTCAACTGGCAGGGGTTTCCTACTCACATAAAGGATGAGGTCTTCCCCCCATCAAAGTCCTTAGAGAGAATGGCACCAAGTTAGGAGCTTAAGTTTGCCATTAACCCCGGCCTTCTAAAACCTTCTGGAAATGCTGTAGATGGTTCTTCCAGCTGTACGAGTGGATGACCACATCATCCAAGAAGCCTGTAGCGTATGGGTAGTCTATGGTGACAGTGTACAATGTCCATTAAATATTGGAAAGGGCACCATACACAACAAAGCGTAGGATTTACAGCCATTTTTTGGGCCAAACGCCATCTTCTCTTTGGCTGCAGTTGTAAAGGCTACCTGCCAGTACTTCTTGGTGGAAATACACTGTACCTTTCATAACTGCTCACAGAAGTCATCCAACTATGACAGTGGATATGTGTTCAGACTGAATAGTATCGTCAGATTTGGAAATGACACCAATGGGGCTAGACCAATGGCTAGTGGGATCATCTATAATGCTATCACAAAGTATTTTGGACACCTCACTTTTGATGGCATGACAGCTGGTCTCCAGGGAATCAACAAAGTAATTGACAGACAATCATACCTGGTGGACACTCCTCCCCTTGAAGAACCAGGCTCTGTGTCTCAGAGAAGAGAGTGGTGAGAGCTGAAACAAATGTCAAGACTTCAATCTACTTCTTTAATAAATTCAAATTCAATTTTTTTTTTTGTCACATACACAGTCATACACAGTACAATATGCAGTGAAATGGATTTACATGGATGGGTTTGCTGCAGGCAGTAGTTCACTGTGATGGGAAAGGGTCCTTGCCATTGAGCTAGGAACTTCTAGCTAGTTCTGGGAAGCTGCAGTAGTACACAGTCCCCTGGTTGGAACTCTCTTGGATGTGCTGGCCTGTAGTGAGCATGGCTCTCTTTTGCTTCGCCCCTCTTGAGACTTTATCTTGCATATATTCCACTTGTCCACAGCACTTCCCATGCTTCCTTCACTATGCCAAGCATATTCCAATGATAAATAGTAAATCTGCAAAACCAGCTCAACTAGGATGAATCCAGTGGAGGTTTGGGGCTTCTCCCTGAAACAGAACATACATAAACTTTATGTAAACTTTAAAGCACTTTTTGTAAGTCGCTTTGGATAAGAGTGTCTGCCAAATGCCTACATGTAAATGAACAGCTGGTCCCAGATGCGACCTTCCTCATCCACTACTTGTCACAGCATCCTATTTAGTGTGTGGTTGAAGACCATCTCTTTGGTACACATTTCAGACAATTTGGACAAAAACAGCATACTTTGGTTGGTGAGGTGCTCCTTGAGTACACCTCTGGCTGAGGAGGAGTGCTGGTTCTCTTGCAAGGTTCCATCAATGTTGCCTTCCTGAGTGGGACAGCTTCCAGGTAGTGGATAGCATAGTCGACCATGATGTACTCGTGCCTTCTAATAGACTTTAGATTTAGAAGTGGGCCTACTAGATCTATAATGATATGGCCAACAGGATATGGCCAACAGGACTGCCAAGGTCGATAGTGCAGCATTCCTTGTCTTACCCATTCGTCCAGCAGCCTGGTTCAGTCACAACATAGGAAAGGCACAGGTAAGTTTGGGATAACTCCAGTTGTAACAATATATTTACCTGCTGTGCTGCCCTGGTGAGCAATGGGATGAGGAAAGTGGTCCAGTCCCTCCTCTGCATTCCTTTTGTTCGGCTGTCCTTTCAAATCCCCGAAGAAAGGCCTCAGCGTTATCATGCATGGTGAGCTTTGATTACAGGCACTAGGCATTCTTAGAGGAGTTGGGCAGCAAAACATTGATGGCATTTTGTTGATTAGGCTGGGTGAGCTTGGCTGTCATAGCCTATAGATCCTTGTTAACTGCTGCAGGAGGATTTGCTGCTGAATGCTGGGCAGCAGGAGGTGGTTAAAGAGTTGTTCTGGGGTGGGCTGAACCCCTGCGTGTGAGTAGACTTCCTGCATTCTCCACCAACGCAGTGGGGCAAACCACATACAGACATGAGGCTATACCAGTTAGGGAAAAAGTGTGCTTTTTTAAGGTAAAAGGGATTGATGAGAGGGTGAAAGGAGTGGATGCCTTGATAATAATTACCGGAGAGGGCAGTCACTGCATCTCATTGGCATTCAGCATAATTGATGCCCTGGTGAGGGTATGTAGTAGTCAAGGTCGAGAGGGCAAAGCTTGCCGGTCCTTTTATAATTGAACAATGACCACAGGTTGATGAATAGAAATGCAATGCCAGCTATAGAGAACGTCTCGGGTTACTTGACTGTAACCCTGTTCCCTGATAAAGCGGGAACGAGATGCTGCGTGAAAACGCTAAGGGAACATCTCTTTGTTGCC
>QMIH01002075.1:0-34688 GCA_003987875.1 Clarias batrachus
TGTGTGTGTGTGTGTGAGGCTAATGTCAGAAACAAGCATAGTCTCCAGTTTACTCATTTAAGTCAGGTTTGTGGGTCTTGCGTGTTTATGTGAGTATATGTATGTATGTGTGTGTGTGTGCGTGTGTGTGTGTGTGTGTGTTGTGACCTATTTACCAGTTTTGTAAAAGCATTTTTCCTACATGACCACATAAAGGTGATGTGAGTCAGACGCAGTTTCAGGAAGTTCAGCTGAAATACAGCAGAAGAGAATGTGTGACTCACAATGTCCTGAGAATCTCATTTGCTTCAAGCTAATAAAAGAAAAAGCAAAAAAAAAAAAAACACAAAACAAAACACAAAACCTTTATTTCATGGCACTGATGTTCCTGAACAGAAGCTCTGACAGAAGTCACGTGTGTGTAGATAAATATGTTACAGTATGTTTGTGTCAGGAGTCTCCAGTGTCAGAGGTTAAACTCTTTCCTTATACATGTACAGCAGAACCGCGGCGTATGAGTCTAGGTGAAATGTTGTATTGTGAAACACATGTTCCCATAGGAAATAATGTAAATACAGATAATCTGTTCCAGCCACCCAAAAATATTAGCAATATTCCTACTATCCAACGCTATAATCATATTTTTGCATATCAAAACATTTAGAAAAGACATGAAAAAACTAAATAGACTTTAAACCTGCTTTAAAGACCAAACTGAAAGCGTCTCCCTTTTGTTCTTGCTACCGTCCTTGCTAACATTCTTGGGACCCGCGGTGCTACAGCTTTCCTAAATCTCACACAAAATGCAAAAAAGGAAAAAAAAACACATAAAAAATATGTAAACTTGTTTACTTTGCTTTCCACAAGCTTTGAGCGGCTTCCGGAATTACGCTCGACTCAGCCGGGGTTCAGTTCGGTTTGTTCATTTGTTTGCCGAACAATGCTGAGGCAAGTTTCTTGCAAAATGATCATTCTTAAAGGGAAACTTCATAAGAGAGGCAATTGTTATGCTGAGGTTCCGCTCTATTCAGTTAATGGACGTACGGATTAACCGGTGTTTGGGCGGAGTCGGCGACGCCCAGAGCTCCTACAGCTAAGCTTCAAAACTGCTCTTCAGCAAACCTACGGGTGACGTCACCAAGGGTTTGTCCAGCTCATTTTACAGTCTGTGCTAATAACATTTACAAGCACAAGCCCGCACTGATTGACACGTGCAGTGGCCACGCCCGCTCGTGCATTTTAAGGAGTAACCGCTGTTCAAGAGCAAGAAGCCGAATCTGAACTTTACCTTGTGACGCACACAGAATTAATAATTTCCTCGCACTAATGACTCTCGTGAGATGAATTAGCGTTAGATTTAGCATCGAGCGAGTGAGTTATTACGCTACAAACCGCTGACGGGCCGAAGAACACCGACGCATTCCTGATAAACCGGCGAGAGATAAATAACAGGGTGATAAAATCTCTCACTTATTAACGGGAATCAGTGACTGAAACAAGGCCGAAATGTCAATCCCAGGTGTAAGCATCAAAATTATTGGCACCCTTTCAAAGAAGGTGCAAAACCTCAATAAGAATGTATAGGAAGTAAAGAATGAATAGGTCTGTGAAGAAAATTGGAAGGTAACTTTTATTTATTTATTTAACGGTTTGCTTGGCATCAGGAATTCATAAAGCATCAGCTTTAGTCAATAATTTTGAAATAGTGTGGGAAAACATGGATAGAAATTTATCATGATCCTCATGATGATCAGGATTTTGACAATAAATAAATACTTTTATAAGAAAAACTACATTTATGTTTTACATGTAAAGGGATTATATAAATAAAAATATATAGAAAATATCTAATCCTCAGAAATATAATATATTCTCTACAATATAATGTGTCCTAATAAGATAAAAGATATTATATCCTAGTAATATAATTCATTAATATACTTTTAAATAGATTTCCACAATAAATAAATAAATAAATAAATAAATAAATATGAATAAACTATAATAAAATATGAATTGTTTTGAAATAGAAAATATGTTTGTTTTACATTTTTATAATTTATTCATAAAATATACAAAAGGTATTTAACACTAACATTATTTTTTTCATTAAATTTTAGTGATTATGTAGATATTTTTTTTCATTAAATCAGTTTCATGTGAGTTTGTAGTTATTTAAAAAAAATGATAGAAAGAAATGAAAGTCTATTGTGAAATCATAATTATCAAAAATACCAGAATACCAGTATCACACCAACATACTGTATCACTCATATAATGTAGAAATTCATGTTTGGTTTAGGCTTTTTAAAAATTATTAGTACAGTAGGATTAACTTGATATCCAACGTTTATTTTAGTTATTTGTTTATTAAAATGTTTATTTTAGTTATTTGTTTATTAAAATGTTTAATAAACAACCACTTGGCAACCACTTTCATAACGGCATCTTTTAACTGTATTCAAAATCATATTATTGATCAGATTATTGAGCTCTTTATGCTCGCGGTGTGTCTCGCTACCACGTGTTCTGCCCTCGTGATGTTTTAAACACAGCAGGAGAAAAGAATGTGTAGATTATCGCACGCACGTGAAGATTAATATCGCTGGTCTGATTATCGTTAGTGTTCGATTCGATTCACGGCCGTTGGCTCGTCATTACGCTCGTGTTCTCGTGTTCTATGTTTAGCGGTGAAGCTGAGGAGAAAGGACCGCAGCCCTGGCCAATAAAGCGCGCTAATCGCGTTCGAGAGTGTGTCGGCCGGTGTGTGTTACACGAGCCGGCTGCGTATCGACGGTTCCTCGCTCAGCACTCGGCCGTTTCTGGCTCCCCTCAGGGCCAGGAGAAATAAATGGGATCTGTTCCCGAACGCGCTCCAATCGATACGCCGCAAACGGCCTGAGCGCAGCAGTTTAAACGGTTTCTCTTTATCATTTGCAAACCCCTGTGTTTCACATCATCAATCATGATCACGACCTCGTTGCCGAAAATAAATAAAAAAATGAAAGCGATTAACTTCCCGAGCAGGTGTAGGGTGCGAGTCGAGCCCCGCGGGCCCAGGAGCGGCGCCGAGTCCCTCAGCACAGCGCAGCCGTCTGAAACGGGAATTTAACAAACTGCACCTCCGGCAGAAAAGAAATTGGACGTGTCAGAGTCAGACGGGGGGGACAAAGGGAAACGCACGCGAGCGTGAGCAGTCCGCCCGGGTCGAAGCCAAAAGACATTTTCTCCAGCTGTACAAATGGCCGACGTCCTTCATCTGCACAAAAGCCGGAATCAATACGTCCGTGATTGCGTGTGCAGTGAAGCTCTTCTGCTGGGTCGAGATAGGAGGAGTGTGTACATGTGTGTGGGTGTGTGTGTGTGTGTGTGTGGGGTTGGAGGTTGGGATTTTATGGTGTGTAACGCCATCAGTGCGACTCTCAAACGCATAACGATGGCCACCATAAGAGTCGCAGCTCCAGGTTTTATTTCGGGATTAAAGGCGATTAAAAATGAAATGTTCTTGTGAATCCCGCTGAGGCAAAATCGATGCAGTGAGATTTTTATCTTTATCTGTTGATGGAACATAAATATTAATAGTATAAATGAAAGTCTGAATGAAGTCGAGAACCATCGAACCATAACCTGTGACGTAATACATTTGTAAATGATTGTAATGCTGCGTACTAATCTAGGGGGGGTAAATACTTACGGCGGGTGTAATGAAATAAATAACAAATATTTACTCAATTTACAGAATAAAATCAAATCCTTCTTGATAAGTATATTGATCTCGCAAACGAACAATCATATGCGTGATTCTCAAATTTCACTGATCTTTACATTTTTTAATCACACATCTGTTCATAAATAAATAAATAAATAATTAAATAAATAAATAAATGTTGTAATGTGAAAAAGGTTTCACGTCCAAACCAAGATTAAAATTCCCTTCGATTTACAAATGTTTCTGGATTTCCTCATGATCAAATGTGTGTGTGTGTGTGTGTGTGTATGTGTGTGTGTGTGTGTGTTTATAAGCTTTTTCAACAATTCAGCCTCATATTAACGAGCACTTTTACATTTGTTTTTACAACTAGCCACGCCCACAAAGCAGTAAAAATGTCCGAATCGCGTCTGAACCCCCGCCGCCGCCTCAGCCCATCCGAACCTCCTGACACACCCGGGCGTGGCTCCTTCCTCTTGATGACATCATTTAAAAGCCCTGCTATTAGAGTCAATGTTTCATTATTAATCCGCAGTAAACGGAGTAACGGAGACGTCAGCGTGACGGCGTGATCTCACCGACTGGTACACCCTGAACCAAACAATCGACGTCCATTTTCTACATATATAGTGGGACGCCTTTGTCCCCGAACTAACAGAATATTTCTTGCATGAAATGTCAACATGTAAATAGGAATGTTGTTCGCGGTGCGTCAGACGATCTGATCGTTTCAGTCCTGAACTACAGAAATACATTTAACTTCAAATAAAGAGAGCGTGCAGGGTGTAGAAGAGACGAGCCGCAGACCGGGACATTAATACCGTTGACTAGACACTAGAAAAAAAGGCTGATTTTACATTCCCAACCTTAAGATTTGCATTTATTTACACTAACAGGTCTGACATCGTTCTGCTGCTCTGAATGTTCCTATGATTTTAATAGAAGAGATAAACCCGTTAGAAACGCGTCCCGGACAGAGTGACGTCACCCGCGGGACCTCGGAGTCAGACATCATCACATAGTCTTCTCACACTCAGCACGGACTCGTCTGTCTCTCGTCTGTCTCTCGTCTGTCTCTCGTCTGTGTCTCGTCTGTCTCTCGTCTGTCTCTCGTCTGTGTCTCCGCTGAGAAGGTCGGGACGCGATGCTCCTCCAGCAGTTACGGTTTTCTTCACACTCGGCTAACCAGAACTCCAGCGAGACGGATTCTTCATATCCGGCTTCCAGAGCTCCAGACTTTCTGGTGTCTTTAATGCCGTCTTGAGGAACAGTTCTCCAGGCTTCCTGAAGGACGTTTTTGTCTCCCATGTCCACTCCAGTCCCTGTCCCTGAGCAGTCTCAGAGGAATGTCTTTGGTTTGTTAAGACACACAATGACCTTGAACCGTTCGAGCATTAAAAACATCAAACGTCAGTGAGAAAGAGGTGGAGAAGATGAGAGATGATCAGGAGGTGATTAGTCTCCTGCTGATGCCGAATTTCTTTCATTTAATCTACATTGTTTCATTTTAGTTAAATACGAAGATCTCTGTTTGTAGATTTTTAAAAAATTGAAGCAGGGCAAAAAAGTCTGAATTGAAAAAAGCTAAAGTTGTGAGTGTAGGAGTGGCCACGCCCTGTCACAGCGAAACTCCCGAATCCGTTCAGATTCCACCAGCGTGAGTAAAGATGACCTGCGTCCTGAAAAAACGTCATGTGACCGCCGTATAAATAAACCCGTTCCTGGAAACACAGGGAGATTATTAGAGGACCAAAGATCTCTGGTCACGGATCAATCAGGGCTTTATTATTAAAAATAACTAAATAACTAAATAACTAAATAACTAACTCAATCAATCAATCAAACCTCTGAGCAACATTAACTTTAATATTAAAAACTCCTTCCAGAAATGTTTAATAAAAATCAGAAAGCGCCGAGTTTGTTACAGCACGCATTCCATGATTTATTTATTTATTTATTTATTTATTTTTACACATTCTTAATTTTTCTCCTGAAAACAAAAATTGAACTAAAAGCAAAAGTATCTTAGTTTTATATTTTTAATAAATTTAATTCAATTATTTAAATATTTTAAGACAAAAAAAAAAGATTTCATAATATCAGCACTAATAGATGTATTTTGCCAGATGGTTGTGTGTCGTGTTTTCTAGGAGTGTGGGAGTGTGTGTGTGTGTGTGTGTGAGAACGGTGTTATGAGCATGTTTCGTCATATTAACAGAAAATTCATCCACAACTTCTGACAAATCAGAGGCCAGAACTCAGCATGTATAGCTCACAGCACAGCACCATAAGTTAAACACAGACAAACACGACTTTAAAGTCTAGTCGTCTCTTAAATTCTCTCCACATCTCTCTCTCTCTCTCTCTCTCTCTCCCTCGTTCTCTCCCTCGTTCTCTCTCTCTGGAATGCAAATGCTTGGCAGATTCAAATCAGTGGCCTGCAGGAAAGTGACAGCACCTGCTTATTTCCTGCTGTTCGTATGCATGTGTGTGTGTGTGTGTGTGTGTACTAATATGCAGAAACATTAATGGTTGGAGGAAAACTACCAGCACACCTCCTGTATTACTGAGTTCATCCGTGGCCTTTAAAGCGGCGGTATGCTGTTTCCTTGAATTACTCCGTGACCCACTAATTACCGTCTCATTTCATAGCAATAACTTGACGTAAAAAACAAACACACAGTTAATGAGCAGCAGATGGGCAAAGGAGTCAAAGGTTGATCATTTATATAGAAATTTAAATATTCTTTGCAGGTTTAAAAATGTCGTTTTTGGCGCCATCTGCTGGCTGCAATCTGGATAACTGCCGTCAAACTGCTGAAAATATTTGATTAGGATTTTATTAGGATATTTGTCTGCAGTGTGTGTGTGTGTGTGTGTGTGCACTGCGATGGATTGGCACCCTGTCCAGTGTGTACACGCCTCATGCCCTAAGTCACCTGGGATAGGCTCCGCCCCCTGCGGCCCTGAATACAGAATAAAGCAGTTTAAACAGTGAGTGAGTGAGTAATGTAATATCAGTTCATTTAAAATTTTATCTTAGTCAATATTTATACTTTCATTCTTGCCATTTTTAATTTTGGTTTAATTTTAGTGTTTAATTTTTATTTAATATTTATTTATCATATTATGTTCTTTTACACGTCTAATACTGGCATTTTATTTATTGGTATTGTTGCATTCAAGTTATTTAATTATTTTAAGGCAAAAAGCCTAGCAGTGAAAAAACTATAAATTAGCTTTAAAGTAAAAAAAAAAAACCCTGACTGTACAAAACTGTTGCAGGTTTTTTTTAATGATGCGCTAAATACTGCTAATAAAACACTTTGAAATGTTACACACGGCCCCTTTAATCTGCCATCAGGAGTAATGACTGCACTAACGCTTCTACTGTAACACTTCGCTGAGTACATTTGTTGTGATACTCCTTATACACAGTCTTTATTTCAATCAGTAACTAAACACACACACACACACACACTGAAGAGAGTTTCCAGGTGGGACTGTGCTATTCCATTTCCCAGAGCTCATGCAGTATACGGTCATTGTCCTCTGTTTTATCAGCACAGCCTTGCAGCCAGCAGAGGACACACACACACACACACACACACACACACACACACACAGACAAGGCGTGGCCCATTCTGACAGTGAAGCTGTTCAGTGTGGGGAAATAGCATTGCTGTCAGTCTGCACATTACACACACGGTTAAGTGCGGTCGAGCGAGGCTCCGCCCCCTGAGCACGGGTCGAGCGCGTTCATTCATACACACCTGCGTGCTCTTTTTAAAGCGGCAGTACGCTGTTTTTAAAGGTTCTTCTAGACAAGTAACAGCCACGGGACTTCACAGCCAGAAAGACCATAATGTACAACATTAACATATTTACTAATCAGGTGCTCGTTAACTCAAATATCTAATCAGCCAATCACATGGCAGCGATGGCCAAGAGGAAGTTCAAACTGAACATCAGAGTGGGGGAGAAATTGATTTATGTGACCTTGAGCGTGGCGCTCTACTGGGATTTAAACACACACCCGCTCTCTGGGGTTTACAGAGAACGTTGTGTTGAAGAGGAAACGCCCAGTGCGGGCCGCTCTCTGGGTGAGGATGTCTTGTTGATGACACACTGAGATGACTGCGCTACGCTGGGAGGCTTCGGCTGTTCAGTGCACATTGTAACATCTGTATTGTTTGTTTATTTGTTTGTTTGTTTGTTTGATGATGAAGCGGGCCGCTGAAGTACAGGACTCAACAAACCTGCAATGTTGGTATGAGATTTAAAATTAAAGGAGCAGTTAGTCATTTGTAGCGCCCTCTACTGTTTGCGGAGTGCACGTCATTAAAACCTGACGTCCAGCGTTTAGAGGGTTCGTGCAGAAGGACGGCGCCGTTGCTCGTCCCGCTCGATGCGTTAATGCTGAAGTGCGCACATCTAACATGCTCGATCTAACACTGGAGACCACAGGGGACGCGACCCGCACCGGGCTTCAACGGAGGAAAACAGCTGAAAGCAGCATCAATGCAGTGACTGCAGGAGATTAATGCAGTCGAGGGCCGCGCTGAGGCAGAGCTGATAAATAATACAATCTCTATAAATAAAGGAACGCTCTCGTCTGTACGGTGGTCAGAACTCGCTCTTTATATTTCATACATACAGAAAAAGACTGTATGTCTGTCTGTATGTCTGTCTGTATGTCTGTCTGTATGTCTGTCTGTCTGTCTGTTTGTGTGTCTGTCTCTCTGTATGTCTGTCTGTCTGTCTGTACGTCTGTCTGTCTGTACGTCTGTCTGTCTGTTTGTCTGTCTGTCTGTCTGTCTGTATGTCTGTCTGTCTGTCTTTATGTCTGTCTGTCTGTCTGTATGTCTGTCTATCTGTATGTCTGTCTGTCTGTCTGTCTGTATGTCTGTCTGTCTGTCTGTATGTCTGTCTGTATGTCTGTCTGTCTGTATGTCTGTCTGTCTGTATGTCTGTATGTCTATATGTCTGTCTATCTGTCCAGCCAGATTATTTCACAGCATCACACAAAACTGTCTGGATAGAATTTAATGAAACTTTGCCAAAATTCGAGTAGAAGTGACGTTATGAGCGGTGATGCGCCTGGCACAGATTGTCCCCCTACATAATAATATCTATTAAAACATCATTATATAACACAAAACTGTCTGTAGAGAATTGCCTGAATCTCCTGCAGCACTTAGATCTCAGTCTGAAGTTTAATCTGCAGCATCAGTGAAATCACAATGTTGCGTAAAAGTGATGTTATGAACAGTTCTGTGTGGGATTTAATCATCTACTGTAAAATAATCTACTAATGCGCTACTGTCTCACTGTAAACAAACACCTGCAGCAATAGATATTAATGAGAAAAGATAAAGTGTATATTTTGACTGGGATTAGTTCATATTCTCACTTTGGCTGAAATAACAGCGCTGAAGTGGTAGAAGTGAATTTTAACACGCTGGAGTGGTTTTAAGACAAAACTTCATCTTTATCTGATCGACTTTTTCCATTTCTCATCTGTGATTCTCTCTCCGATTACCGAACAGCGAGTGTAAAGAAGTACAACTTAGTGTAAACAAGGCGTCAGATACTCAACCTTACAGAATGTGATTTCTGTCTATTAATAAGTGAGACAGAGAGTTCTGCTGTACAGAGAGACACACAGACATGGANGAGTGTATTTGTCTGAGCACCAAAGAAGTACAACTTAGTGTAAACAAGGCGTCAGATACTCAACCTTACAGAATGTGATTTCTGTCTATTAATAAGTGAGACAGAGAGTTCTGCTGTACAGAGAGACACACAGACATGCACGTGGACTTCAACCTCAAATAATAATCAGAATAATAATAATAATAATAATATGACTCATTACATTAAAGATCAGTAGATTATTATTAGATTGACCATTTTAACTCTTTCTATAAACTCTTTAACCTCGTACTTGCACTAATAGGAAATAATAAGATAGATGTCTGTACTGATCAAAGCAGGTGGAAGATCAAACGTCAGCTTTATTTCCTTGTGTTGACTCACTGCAGTAGGACGTGTTTATCTTCTGTGTGGCTTCTCAGTCAAATATTCTCTCCCTCTGTCTCTCCGTTTTGGTGATCGAGTCACATAAGAGTAAACACAGTACACACCACACACTTCTCTGTCTGCTAAACCTGTGTCTTCACACCGCGGGGACTCGAACAGCAGCGTAATTGTTGACGTTTCTGTTCATGGTGGATGATCCTGAAACATTATGGACGGAGACTCCAGTGTCAGTGCTGGTTTGTAATTCCAGTCAGTTTGTGTCTCCTTGGGAATAAGACAAGCAGGACAAGAGCGTCTGGATGTTTACAGCTGAGAACATGAACTGGTTGTTTATCGACGATCCACAACACAACTGGAACTGGATGAAGAAAATATATAATTCCGTTGTTTAGGGAATACAAATCGGTATAAAAGGAATGAAACAGTTTACAATGACAGGAACTGAAATGACATTTAGTTTGAGACGGTTTTGTGTCTCTGTGTCTCTCTGTAGTGAACGAGTACGTGTACAAGGCCCAGGCTCGAGGAATGCAGCTCCGTGAGAACGTGAGGAACATCGGAGCTCAGGTTCTGGAGCAGGTGGTCAGAAGCGCCTACAGCATCAACGGCACAGGTACAGGGACAGGGACAGGGACAGGGACAGCACCTCCACAGACATACAGGAAGGACAGACTTCCTCTTGGGAGCAGAAGGGAGGGGAAATAAATACACGAGCAGGAAAACACCCTCCCTCTTCCTGTCTCACTCTCTCTCTCACTCTCTCTCACTCTTAATTAACTTAAATGAGTGAAAATGTCATTTGTTTATTGGTTAAAACAGTTTCAGTAGAATTGTACAGTATGAAGGTTAAAAGCTCACGCTGCTTCTAACTGGGAAAAGATATCAGGGATAGAAAATAAGGACTGAAGAAGAAAATATGGTAAGATTGTATTCTCTCAAAACAAAATAGTTTGATGATGCTTAGTGTTTTTTCTTCTTCTTTTTATTTCCTCCGTCTCTCTCTCTCTCTCTCTCTCTCGCTGTCTCTCTGTAGACTATCAGTATGACTTTAACGTGAGTGAAACGGCTGCCCCGCCCACTCCGTACCTGCCCGAGGGCTTCACGTACCTGCCCACCAACGTCTGTCCTGAGAAACTGCCCTCTATGAGTACGTCCCTGTCCACACGGCAGTTCACTTCGGCTTGATATACTGTCTGTTATCACCATGTGGAAGAGAATTACTGAGTATTATTAACACATTATCTCTCTGTCTCTCTGTCTCTGTGTCTCTCTGTCTCGGTGTCTCTCTCAGGGGGCAGGCTGAAGGTGGACATGAGTGAGATTTCTCTCAAGAAAGTTGAGCAGAATTTGCTGAAATCAGACTCCACTATCCGCCTCGGTGGCCACTGGAAACCCCTCGACTGCGTCCCGCGCTGGAAAGTACGTCCACGCCCTCCTCCCTCCCTCCCTCCCTCCGTCTCTTTATCTGTCTGTCTATCCTCTCCTTCACTCATTCACCTGTCCATCCCAGCACTCGGCACTCTGTCCATCCATTCGTCCATCTAACCATCTTTAGGCCCGTCACACTCTTCTGTCACTTCTTATGATCACATCCACTCATCCGTCTCTAAACCTCATCAGACCTACAGTATGACCTCATCCTACCCATCCATCCATCCATCCATCAGTCCATCAGTCCACATACACACACATCAACCACTCTACCAGTCTTCCATCCATCCATCCATCCACTCCTCTGTCAGTCCACTTTGTATCCATCCATGTAGTCTTTAACTTGACAGGCTCCGAATCATCTGATCCATTCATGCGTTCATTCATCCACCTTTCTTCATCCCTCGCTCTAACATCAACCTTTATCTTCTCTTACGTCATCACATCCAAGTATCTGTCCATCCATTCAGGCATTCACGCATCTGTCCATCTATCTGTCCATCCGTTCATCCGTAATTCATCTAACAACTTTAATCACCATCAAACCCTCATCCCTCAGATCTTTTTATCCATTCATAAGGTCATCGTTCTTCCACCCATTCTCCATCTGTCTTTTTATTCATCCATCCATCCATTTCCAGTCCACTTTTCCATCCATCCATCCATGATGTCATCAACTTGACTGGCTTTAAATCATCTCATCCATTTTTGATATTTTGATATTTGTGTATCTTTCTTCATCCCCCTCTCCAGCCTTTGAAGTTTCTTTTCTATTATCGCATCCGTCCGTCCCTCCTTGGATCTGAGTGTCGCTCTGCTCTGCATTAAACACCTTCACTTCTCAGCTTCCTCGGACCGTTCGGATAGTGAAGCCCTGCTCTAGGGTTCTTTAAGGGTTCCTCAGAGGGACAGTATTTATAATTCGTCTCAGTAAGTCCAGACGGAGTGGTGCGAGAGTGAGGAAACGATCTGCTGTGGTTCTTCTCACTTCGGCTCGGCAGCTGCTCAGAACCCGAGGCGAGAACACGAGCTGACCGCGTTATGCAAACTGTCTCGTCTGGAACATCAAACAGGAGTGATGGATTTATTTTTTCCTCCACCTGCACACACACACACACACACACACGCACACACACACACACACACACACACACACACAGAGATTTGTGTGTCAGGCTGTAATACCTCGACCTCTGTAAGCCTGTAATCTCCCAGCGTTACCATGGAAACAAGGAGAAACTGAAAAAGTCAAAGTTAAAAGTTACTGTGCCGGAGCGACTGTATGTGGAGATTCTGCGGTGAAAAGCAAAAGTTCGAATCGCTGTTTCCTTCCCTCAGGTGGCCATCCTGGTGCCTTTCCGAAACCGTCACGAGCATCTGCCCATCCTCCTGCGACACCTCGTCCCCGTGCTGCAGAGACAGCGGCTCCAGTTCGGCTTCTACGTCATCGAACAGGTGAGAAAAACCAGACTCGTCCTGCGCTCGCGGCCCGAGACGCACAGGAGACAGCGCTCGTCCCCACGCTGAGACAGCTCAGAGACTTAATACACCAGGGGACGGATGGAGCAAATGGTTCATGTGGAAAAGACCGAAGGAAAACCAGGAAAGAAAAAAAGAAAGAGAAGAACATTTCCATAGAGAAAGACTAGGAAAGTGGAAATAACAAAGTGAGAAAAAAGAAATGTTTATGAGCAAAACAAAGGAGGAGAAAAGAATCGGAATCTTAGAAAGAAACTTTCAGGATATATAGAAAAAACAAAAATGAAAGAAAGAAGGATAGAAATATCAAGAGAGAAAGAGGAAAAGATCATTAAAAAAAAAAAGATCCAAGAAAGAAAAAATAAGAAAGAGGAATAGAAATAAAATTAGTTGAGATAATGAAAGAGAGAGAAGCAGAAAGAAAGGAAGAGTATGAAAAAAATGGAGCATGAAAGACGTACATCAAGAAAGAAATGAAAAGAGTGAACGAAAGACAGCTTAAAGAGGAGAAACAGTATAATCAAGAAGAAAAAACGAAAATGAATCAAGAGTTTAAAGCAACTTTTTAAAAAGTTACAAAATAAAGAAGAAAGAAAAGATCAGAAGGAAGAAACAGCAAGGGGAAACTACAGAACGACAAAAAGAAACTTTAACAAGCGACAGAATTAATCATTTTTAAAAAAAGGAACAGGTTGAATATTTCTAAACAAAAAATAGAAATGAGAAACTAGTTTAAGAAAAATGAAGGAGAAAAGGACGAGAACAAGATGAGAGAATAGTTTAATAATAATCATAATAATAAGTTTAAAGGTTAAAGAATAACTCAACTGTGTGTGTGTGTCTGTGTGTGTGTGTGTGTGTGTGTGTGAGTGTGTGTGTGTGTGAATTCCGGGAAGAGTGTTATGTCAGAAACAAGCGTCTGTGTTTTATCATCATCACTTACTGTACACTGTGTGTGTGTGTGTGTGTGTGTGTGTGTGTGTGTGTGCGCGGTAGGCGGGAGACGAGCCCTTTAATCGCGCGATGCTCTTTAACGTGGGCTTTAAGGAGGCGATGAAGGACGTGCAGTGGGACTGTCTCATCTTCCACGACGTCGATCACATCCTGGAGAACGACCGCAATTACTACGGCTGCAGCGGAATGCCGCGACACTTCGCCGTCAAACTCGACAAATACTCCTACTTGTGAGAAAACACACACACACACACACACACACACACACACACACACACACACACAGAAGGTGTGGTTCTGTTATTTCCTCTGGTTTTGGTAAGGATTTTCTCTGAGTGTGTTGATGTGTGTGTGTGTGTGTTGGTGTGTGTGTGTGTGTGTGTGTGTGTCTTGTGTTTCTCCTGCAGTTTGCCGTATGAAGAGTTTTTCGGCGGCGTGAGCGGTCTCACTGCTCAGCAGTTTCAGAAGATCAACGGTTTTCCCAATGCATTCTGGGGCTGGGGGGGCGAGGACGATGACCTGTGGAACAGGTGAGACCACAAGCCACGCCCAAACTCCACCCACCTTCTACAAAGCTAATTAGATTGAAAACACACCTGTATTCTGATTATGGCACGGCATGGTTCTGACTGGTGTATTTTCTGGAGTTTTCGGCACCGCAAAGAGAAAAAAGTAGGAATTTTTTATTTAAATAATGAAAGAATAAAGTCACAACGTCAAGTAAAGGCGGAAATCTGATGAATGAAGTTGGAATTGGAGTGAAAAGGGAATTTGAGAGAAATAAGGTGACAATTACGAGAAGCTTCTCCTCAATCACGGGAAATAAAGTCAGAGTTGTGAGAAATGTGTAAAATAAACTGGGAATTAAGGTGAGAATGATGAGAAATAATGTTGCTAAAGTTGAATTGTGAGAAATAGTCATTTTTGCAAGAAATTAGAATCATAATTCTAAGAGATGAGTTTAGAATTGTGGGAAATAAAGTCAGGATTCGTACAGAGTTAAAGAAGATCAACAGATCCTGATTGTTTCTGTCCTTCAATTTTTTTATTATTTGAGCATAAAAATCTTCTTTTCTAATAAACAGTGTGTGTGAGACATTGTGTGATTTCATACCTGTGTGTGTGTGTGTGTGAGACAGGGTTGAATACAGCGGCTACTCAGTGAGTCGACCTCCTGGTGACATCGGCCGCTACAGGTCCATCCCTCACCACCACCGGGGAGAAGTGCAGTTCCTGGGCAGGTGAGGGAGAAACACACCGCTGTACTGGACCTTTTAAAAGCAGCCCTGTGTGTGTGTGTGTGTGTGTGTGTGTATGGAAACTTTTGCCTTGACCAGTACACTTTGCTTTGGTTCCGTGGGCGGCGACGGCTCCACCATCTGACTTTTAAACTGTTCAGTTAGAGAAACTTATCAAAATAATTCTGATTAATTATTTACATATTTTTATGATTCTGATTTTTATGCGGAATGAACAGGACTGATCTCTGATGCAGGAGATAAACGGCTTAACTCCAGCTCACATTCGTTCTTATTTTTCCTCATTAATGGATTTTTTTAAATCAAGGAGGTAAAGAAACACTAAATGGCGCCGCCCTGGAGGTTTAATATGCAGAAACGTAATGAAGGTGATTAAGACGAGTGACTTCAGGGTTCGTTTCATTAAAACTCCTGATGGAGGAAAAAAGCGGGAAAAAGCTGGCGCGGTGAAATATCTAAACACGGAAACACGAAAAATTTACAAATTAAATCATTAATTTATCATTTAATTGTTTTATTTAGCTTTAAAAATTAAGTTTTTGCAGTTCATATTTATTTATTTACTGATTATAGACCTATTTAAAAACAAACAGGTTTAAAAGTTTAATATAATTGTTTATTTTTATTTATTTTTTTGTCCTTTTTTATTTTCCTTTTAAAATAGGAAGGTGAAAACTGCTGGGTTTTAGTTTCATATGTCTTTTTTTTTGTTGGATTGTTTATTTGTTTGTTTTTAATTGCTTCAGATTTACAGACAGTAAACTGGTATTTCTTTCAGGATTTTTATTGATTTATTTATTACCTTCTAGTTAGATATTTTAAATATAGAGTAATTTATATAGTTGGTAAACTTTTTTAAATTTTTTAAATCTAGTTTTAAATGTGTAAGCGCTGTTAATGATTGCTTTTTTTTAAACCATCACTGATTTTTTTGTGTCATTTATTCGATCTTTAGACTTTTTTTTTACCAATTCAGACTAGTATTAATTAAGTAAAGAATAGCTTTAAGGTTTTTTTTAAATAATCTTTTTTTTTTCATAACTATGAATGTGTTATTACGAATAAAAAATGTTACTATTCTAAAATAAAGTATTAAATATATGATAAAAATTATTTCTAAAGAAAATAATAATCATTTCAAACACGTGTGTTTTACGTTCTCAGGTACAAGTTACTCCGCCACTCTAAGGAGAGACAGAAACTGGACGGTCTGAACAACCTGAACTACTCCCCCCTGGTGGCCCGGAGGAGTCTCTACACCAACATCACGGTCACTCTGAGTCGAGACCTCGCTCCCATCACTGACTATTAAACCGCTCTCACTCCGGCTCTCGCGCTCTGTCACGTCGAGCGGAAGGAGCTCCGCCTGTTCTCTTGTCCTCCTCACAGGACGCAACTCCAAACGTCTGGACGCCTTTCAGGACTCGCCGCTAATTCTGGTTCCTCACTGAGCCTTCGTCATGTTTCGATCCCTTTTGTTTTTCTCTGGAAATGGAAATTCCCCGGTCCTGCGTCATATCACCTGATCAGCACGACCTACACACCCGTGAAAAAAAAAAAACATAAAAAAAAACAAAGAGAACCCATTTGTTTCCAACTTTTTAAAACTTCAGCCACTTTTTTTCCTACTCTGACCACGCCCATCTTCAGAAAAGAAATAAAAAGAAAAAAAGTGCCGGGTCTTCTATCTTCGGACGCCACTACAGTGAGAGTGGAGTCTTAAGTGTTTACAACCGAAATGCGCAAGCTAGCAAGCTTACTAGTTAGCGAAGCTAGCTAGCCGCCATCGCAGAAGAACTTTTTTCGTTCCTTTTGGAAAAATAAAAAGCCACGCGCAGCTGGATTCTGTGCGGAGTCTAACAGAGAGCGACTAACCATGCACTGATTACAGTAATGCAGTACAAACAATTAGCAAATATATCTAACAGATTAGTGTGTGTGTGTGTGTGTCTTCAACCTCCCCTGGCACGTCCCTTTCCCCCCGTGAGGTAACAACCCACCGCCTGCCTGCCAAACTACTGCAGACGTTTTTTTTGTCAGACTCGTTTGTTTGAGGTTTACGCGCTGGAGCAACACACACACACACACACACATCCTGACGTGGCACGCGGCATATTAGCATAGGTTTAAAAAAAAAAATGTCTATGGAAAAGCTGAGGTCATGCTGGAGTGCGCTAAAAAAGCTAACGAGGCTATGCAAACCCTCTGCTGGATACACACCTGCTCGCGGCGTTAGCACAGAGCCGCGTCTATTGTGGCTCTTTATTTACATACACCCGTCTATATGTGCTTACGTCCTGTACAGAGCATGCACTAGCATTGTGTGTGTGTGTGTGTGTGTGTGTGTGACATAGGGGAGAGCTATGCAAAACACCGCGGATTCAGTATGTTCAAAGAACTTTTTTCTTTCTTTTTTTTTTAGTTTTGCTAATCATGACATCTAGGTAATAATTAGGCAATGCTAGCTTTCATTCGTTGCTGGCTAGCTTTGCTGCTTTGCTAACACACTCGTATACAGTTTTGTTTACAGTTTGTGTTCTCTGTGTGTGTGTGTATGTGTGTGTGTGTGTGGTTCCTCTAGCTACCTCGACACCAGTTTAACCTAATAGTGGCCAGACCTAGGAGCCATTTGTACCTAATTTATTTGTGTGGTGCTTAAACAAAAGAACTTGCAGTCAAGCTAGGCTGACTTAACACACACTCACTCGCGCACACCCACACACACACACACACACATACACATAATGCACACTTGTTTTTCCGCATTCACTGGAGCCCTATCACTACATGCTGATTTTGTGACCTAGTGTGTGTGTGTGTGTGTGTGGGTGTGTGTGTGTGTGTGTCCATGGTCTTTACTAGAGGCTGGTCCTCTTGTATTTATTCCATTATGGACATTTTATCCTGTGGTTGATTTTTATTTTACGTTCGTTTGTTTATTACGTCGAGCAAAACACACGGACGGATTAAAGCGTAAAAACGTCGAGACGAGCTGTGATGTAAAGAAAGAAAAAAAAAAGATAATAAAATTACAGAAAGGCACTGAGAGCTGACTCGACACGTGTCGAACGTCTGAGAGATAGAACTGTAGTGAATGGAGAGCTGTTTTCATATGAGGACGCCGCTGAGAGAGAGAGAGAGAGAGAGGTGGTGCTCCTGGACTCCTGGTGCTGATCTCACTGAGGCCGAGTGTTTGTGCAGCTGCTCGGTTACTCTCCGTCTCTCTGACATCCATCATTAAACCTGAAACCGCATTCAGATGGAAGGCGTGTCACAGCGGGCGTGGCTCCTCTCCTCCCTCGGCGTCTGATGGAAACGGTTCAGTCTTGCCCTCATGGGGGTCTTTAAATCCCGTGACTGGGACGCGCTTCTCAGACTGACCTTCCGACTCTGCGTTGACGTTAACTAGCGACAAATTGTTGTGTAGCATGTGGGCGTGGCCTGTCGTACGTATGTAGCTCTATGACCATAAAAGGCAATAAAATGACTGTTTCATTATTTCTTTTTCTTTAAGTCTTTGTTGATCAACCTGTCATGCTCTGATATAGAGACGCCACGCCCCCTGCTTACCATATCACAAGTACAACTATTAATGTTTACTCGAGTCTACTCGAACTGTAAGGGCGCCCACATGTGGTGTACAAGTTAATATACAGTAGATGTAAGCTAGGGAGAAATATGATGCAGAACATTGGACTGCACGATCAGTTCATTTAATTTTAATTGGTTCCTTAGCTCGCTTTGCTATTCTAAAATAAGAAGGAATCTTGGACTATGTATGTTAATGATGGATCATTAACTGATGACATCGCGGGTCTGAAGGAAGGAGCTAAAGCTGTAAGAGCGGAACACGGAAGAAATCGTGAAACTGTTTACGCTATCGTTTAGATTTAACTTTAAATTGTCTGAGAATCCGAACCAAAATGTTTAGTTCCTGAAATCGATTTGTCACTCGCTAGCATGAACGCAGAGTTACTGACTGACTGACTGATTCATCATTTCACTTATCGCTAGTCTGTCTGTTTTTTTTTTTCAATGCTGTTTTTTTTTTATTCTGTCTGTAAGCGTAGACCCCCATGACGGCAAAATATCCATTCAACCATAGCCATGATAAACTTATTACTTCTCCATTCTGGTCCATTCTGTATGACGGGACGGCGGGAGTGTTTTCCCTCCTCCTCCTCCTCCTCGATGGAATGGCTGCCTTAACATTTTACTTTATTCAAAGTTATTATAATTGTTATTTTTTATTTTTATAGTCAGAACTATTTAAAGATGTGATGCATACGGTATGTATGTATGTATGAATGTCCTCTTGTATATACATGCTGTTATATTTTAAATAGTTTTAAAAGCAAAAGAAAAAATGAAAGCTCTTACGATGGTTCTGATTATTAGGAAAAATGGAATCTCGCTAAATAAATATGGCTAAGTTGGCATTCTTGACTTGTTTAGGGAAAATCTCCCACATTTTTAAAGCAAAAAAAAAGAAGAAGAGGAAATAATGAAAAATTAATTGGTTGAAAAAGAATTTCATATGAATATTCACTTGTGAAAAAATAAACTAATAATAATTTTTAAAAAAACAAAAAAAAAAAAACATGTTGATTTCCTGACTGAGGAAAAAAAGTTTCCGTATTCAGTGTCTTTATATGAATCTGAATAAATCTACACGTTTTAAAATAAAATAAAGTAATAATAAACTCTCTCCTGTAACTGTAAGGACACCGTGTGGTGTCTCTTCAACCTAAAGCCATGTGTCATGCAAACGTGTTTGTGGATGTTTGAAGTACAGATGATGATGATGATTTCTATGCTGTGAGAATTTTTTTTAATGATTGTTGTTGAAATTGCAGAAATCCAAAAATAAAACAGATGTATCCCAGACTGGAGCATTGTGTTTATGTCTCACACACACACACACACAGGAAGTTTGACATAATGGTTTGACCAGAGCACCTTTTATTGAGACCCCTGGTGATTCCCAGTCTAATATATACAGCACTGTGCGAAAGTCTTGACCCCCTGTTTCTTCATATTAAAATAAATTAACGATGTAGAATAAATGAAAGTGCGCAAACTATCTAAAGATACAATTTAAAAGCTTTTTTTAATGTCAGCAGCAGCGACCTCATTTCCCCTCTCGTCTGTTCCAGCCCCTCAGCACTCAGCAGTGAACTAATCACCTCCTGATCATCTCTCGTCATCTGTTTCTCACTGGCTCAGGACTTAACTTAGATGGGGTTTTTTTGTGTGGCTTAACAAACACAAAACATTCCCGTGAACCTGCTCAGAGACTGGAGTGGACACATGAGAGACAAAAACGTCCTCCAGGAAGCCCTGAGACCTGTCCCTCAAGACTGCATTAGACCTACAATAAAGTCTGGAGCTCTGGGTGGAAATTCATTTTTAAATAAATAAATAAATAAATAGATAGATATTCACAGTGTGATGTCAGAGTGGGTGGAGTTACCTTAAAATTTCTCAGCAAAAGTATTTCATGATATAAAAAATATAAGTGGAAAATGATGAATTACTGTAAACAATGTGATAAATACTAACATGATCATGTACTGTATTCACTCATCGTCTATACGTACTGTACCACTTTATCCTGCATTCAGGGTCAGTATTAAAATGCTAAAAATTTAAAACCATTTTAAAAAACAGCTTAATATGTTTTTTTTTTTATTTTATTTCTATGAACAGTATCGCCATGTGGTTTTATTTCCACTATCTGCTCTATAATTACACTATTTCTATTTTTATCAGCTCTCCAACCCACAAACAACATGATGAAACAAAGCCGGCCTTTGTACGCTGGTACATTACAAAACAATATAAAAGGTCAGGCAACGTCTGCTGCAGCAAAGAACTCATTTTTCCCTCGAGTGCACTGTCCTTCAGCTGACCTTCAGATAAAAATGAGCATCAATGCTGTTCCCACACAAGCGCCATCTTTGACTCTCTCTCTCTCTCTCTCTCTCTCTCTCTCTGCAGACTCTCTCCTCCTCTTCCTCGCCTTCCTCCTGCTGCTGCAGAGCACTCTGGGTATTTTTAGAGTCCTGGGGGATGCTCTCGCTCGCAGTGTGACTTTGAGGAGACGTGCTGCGATGCCATCTCTCTCTCCCTCATACATCATGGAGCGAGGTCTGATGTTCTCAGACGTGATGACGGAGTTTGGAGTGTGTGTGTGTGTGTGTGTGTGTGTTGTCTGGGCGCGACTGCAGAAAGACTAATATAGATCCTGGGTTTCACAACAAGAGGGCTGTTCTTTACACAAACCGTCCTGGTGGTGTTTTGACCCACTGAGTGACGAGAGATGGACGTGTTGCTATGGCAACGTCTTCTGGAGTGTTTTATTCCTCTTATTCGACAGCAGGCAGTTTACTCACCAGCCCTCTCTTTATTCTCTCTCTTAAAGTTACTGAGACAAGAATCGCCGCTAGTCATGCTGCTAAGGAACCGCAAAGAAGCGCAAACAGCTCAGTCCTGAGGACGTCACAGCTTTTCCTCCGACTGTCACACAGCGCCGACACTGGAGACTCCTTACGCTTACTGATGTTACACAAGCACATTATTTACAGAAAACTGCACTGTTTTTAAATCCGTTTACGTGGAGCCCCTGTACACGCCCCCGTGAACGTGACGTTACCATGGAAACGATAACGTATAGAGCACTAACATCAACATTAATGTGTGACGTGTACCTACTGTACATGGGTACAAATGTTCATGAGCACATCCACCGCCACGCTGTCTAACTTTACATTGATTTCTCTCACTCATATAAACGTGAGCTAGCTTTGTTGCTAAGTTAGCCACTTCTTATAAGCGTACATAATTAGCAATGATATAAAGTCATTTCGAATTTGAATACTCATAAATATTTATAACTCCTGGGCATTAAATCAGGATAAGGAAAGTTTCATTAAACATTAAAGCATTAAATGATTTATTTAGGTTTTAAACAGGTATTTAGCGCCCACATGTTTGCTAGCGTAATCGCTATCCTCGACTTGCTCAACCTGGCCGTTTGCTTAGCAACATGGTTTTTACAGGATTAGCCATGAGAGAGTGTGTCGTATATCTGCTCAGGTTCTACATGAACACGACTGTACACACCCACAAACACACCTGACATGTACATACAGTACGTGCTTTGATGTTGAAACGTGTGTGTGTGTGTGTGTGTGTGTGTGTGTGTGTTGATAAATCCCTGCTACAATGTTATCTGTAAGCAAGCAGAAACTTGCTGTACTTCATCCTGCAGTTATTTTAAACATCTGGGCGGAGTCGTCTAAACTGTGAACTTTATCCTAAATCACACAATGAAGTGATCTTATAGAAGTTAATTATTTAAACCAGGTCAGTTGGGGAAGGGGGGTGTAAACTTACGAAAGTCCTAACCTGATATGACTGGGTGCATTATTAATTATAAATTGAATGGACTACAAACGTTTTCTTTAGCTTCTTTAAGTTAAAAAAGTTTTAGACAAAAACAAAGACATTTTTTATCCCCAATAACTTGTTAACGATCACGATAGGAAATACTGAAAATTGAAAATTTGGCGTCTCCGAGGTGTTTTGTGACGTTTCCATTCAAATTTTCATTATGAGACGACGTAATTAATCTGATGGTTAGAGATGGAACCGATCAAGTGCTCAGTATTGGGATCAGGTTAATAAACACGAACACCATTCGCATCAGATATCAGAACCTGGAACAAACACCAGACTGGAGTTTCATTCAGAAAAAATAAAATTGTGAACAAGTGGAATGTTTCTATATCAATTTTTTTTTTTCATATCTGTTACGATGCTAAAACTCACCTTTTTCCTTCTTGTCTTTTTGCTGGTTTTACACATCGTACACGACTTTCTGATATGTGAATCTGCTGGACGCTCATTTTGCTCAACGTTACATTAACATGTAAAATTCTAAATGTTACAGGAAATTATGGACCATTCCCGTCTTGTGTCTCAGTTATGAGAAACTATCATTTCAAAATCTATCATCAGAAGGTCGAAAATGCAAATGAGTAATTTGGAGATTCCCACCTGTATATATATAAATAACTTTACCCTCTTTCTCTTTGTGATTTTTAAGTTTAACTCAACCTTAATATTCTTGTACACATTATTACTGTGAGTTCTTACATAATCTGTCAACTGGCTGCTGTAACTTTACAATTTCCCTTTGGGATTAATAAAGTACTTATCTATCTAATCTAATCTAATCTAATCTAATCTAATCTAATTCACCTTGAGCCCAGGAGCTCTTCTCTGGGTTCTTGGCCTCAGTGAGTGGAGCTCATGAAAACATCACACTGAAGGCAATGACCTGTATCACAAAAAAAAAAAAAAAAATCCATAACAAATCCAAACACTCTCAGTTTACTGACATACTGTATATGCTTTATACAAATGATTTAAATTCTTAAGCATGAAAATGACATGATTAACAATAACTAAAACTTATGGTGCCAAATCAGCAGAATGTAAAAAAAAAAAAAAACTCAAAGCAACATCTGTAACTGCAGACAAAAAAGAAGTCTGCGAATGTATTATCTAAATTATGAACATAAAAGCAAAAATTTTAAACCATGAAAATAATCCTGTAAATAAAAAACAAATACGTTAAAACTATAAAATCTACAACTTGACTTGCTCACATCTACCACTTGCTCCGTGCATTAAGCCCCGCCCTCACGTGAAGACACGATCTACTGTACAGTACTTCAAAAACGAAAAGACTGAATCAAGCAATCTAAAGCAAACGCAAATCCACTGATGGGTTTCACACGGAGTCACGATACTCTCACGATACCCGAGTACCGATTCAATTTGTATTGCGATTAATTTGAGTATCAAAATTAAATATCAGTATAAATATTCCAAATCACCTATTTATTTAGCTGTTGTTGCAATTTTAAACAAATGTGGCAAATAATTCGCTCGTACCACATGGGTTGCTGTGCTGCGGCAAATGTCTGAACAATCTGTAGGATTACAGAGGACCAGCTGTTTATTACCACCTCAAATACAAGCATGTATAAATAAAAATATCGATTTTGGAGTCAGCGTTGTGATGCATGTCACAGAAAATAATCCTGATACATAACTAATCAATTATTCCTTCAAGGTTTTAGGATTATAATTATAATTTAAAAAACACTCATATATGGAT
Source organism: Clarias batrachus (assembly GCA_003987875.1). Classification (NCBI taxonomy): domain Eukaryota; kingdom Metazoa; phylum Chordata; class Actinopteri; order Siluriformes; family Clariidae; genus Clarias; species Clarias batrachus. Next base: position 24,044 of record QMIH01002075.1, read on the forward strand.
TTTCTTTTACTTTTATGTTCATCTGTAACTGATTGGAGACCAGGATTGTTATTCATATTTACAGATTTATAGGGAGATCATGTAATTTAACTCAGTCCTTAAGACTTCTTTGCTAGAAACCAACAAAAATCGTTCTTCTTAAAGTGATTTTAAACCCTTGTTTAGTGAAGCACATATTCTGTACGATGGTCCAGTAGTGATGTTACGTTCCTGAAACATTCCCTTTACAGGGTTGTATTTTATTGTGGGGTTGAAAGAGCAGTTCATCAGCTGCTGGATCAGTTCTGAGGAATCAGGGACGAAAGAAATAGCTGGATTTCAGTTCAGTTCCTTGTGATGTCAGTGCTTAGTTCCTGTCTGTTCAGGACAGAAACACTGACATTCAAATCCTATTTATTAAAGACTTCTTATATAGACTTATTTTAATTTTTACTTTTTGCAAAGTAAAAATTCTTAATTCATTAAAATTCTGATTTCCATTTTGTTTGGTGAAAATTCTTACTTGTCTTAAAATTTAGACAAAGCTTAAAATTTGGAGTAATGTCAAAATAATGGCTTCTTAAAATTCTGATTTATGTTAATGTTTACATATATTCACTCTCCTGATCTTTTTATATAAAAATTGTAACCTGTCTTAAAATTCCAACATCAAATTGTTTTAATTATGTGAAAATTCTGGCTTATAGTTTCAAAACTTTAACATATCTCAAAATTTGGAGAAAGCCATATTGCTGCTGGAATTCTTTTTTTATATAAACATTGTTTGTTTTTAAATCATTTTATCTTCTGGAAAAGGGTTTTGATAGGAGACAAAAAAAAAAAGCAAAGATAAACTTAAGATTCCTAACGTGTAATTCTTTATTAGCGTTCTTTATTGCTGCCCTCTAGTGGTTAATATTGGGAAAACAGTTGACTTTTTATATGTGAGTAGCCAAGCCATGCTGCAACCACACCCAAGTTCTCATTTTATTCTCAACAAAAACTTTTAATCATGAAAAATTATAATCTCATAGAAAAAAAAAACATTATGTAATAAGAAGACATATATTTTCACACACAAATACTTTCACACTTTAAGTTTAGCACCATAATGTTGACACACATTTATTTTAAAAATAGACATGAATGAAAGAAACGAGATGATAAAAGATCGGAGCAGCTTATAAATCAGACATTTTTCTTAATTAATGATCCCAAAATTCCAAAGTTCAGAGATTTTGTTCATCTTCATCTTATAAAGCTTTTGCTAGTGATTAGCAGTTGATTTCTACTGTATGTGCTACAGCAGGGAAAACTGTGCAAATTAGGGATTTAGGGACGGGGGAATTGCTGGGCTAAACTGTACAATATATATATATAAAACACCATAGACTAATTCTTTTTTATATAAGTTAACACACCGGTTAGAATCATAATAAAATATAACATATAAAGATGCAAAACAAAGAGTAAAGTCTAGACGCAAGAAGTAGGAAAACAATGCCCCATTGATAAAACCAGAAAAAGAAATATCTCAATTTGTACAATCAGGTCTTGAATCGTCCATGCATACAGGTAGTGGCTACTGGGGCGTCTTGTTCACGCACTCCTGGAGTCCATTTTGGAGTTGTGCCAGCTGCTGGGTGTGGCTAGCCAGGGTGCCATTTACCTTTGCCAGGTAGCTGTCTGAATGGCTCTCGAGTTCTGCGCGAATCCTTTCCAGCTGATCAGCAAGCTCGCCCAGGCTGCTACACTGGCCTTCGACGTGGGCTACACGGCTCTCCACTCCCATGACCTCACGGTGGGCGTCCAGCGCGGTGCCCCGACAGCCCTGCAGTTCCCCTGACAGCCTCCGCCTCAATCCCTGCAGCTCACCTTTCAGATGTATCAATCTGCGCTCTCCGGCCCCAAGCAGCGCCCCCTGCTGGCCCACGAGCTCGGCTATGCCGTGCACTTGCGTGGACAACTGCTGCTGTCGTTCCTGCCATGTCGAATTAACGTGATTCATCTCATGCTTGAATAGGTGAACGGAATCCCTCAAACCCTTTAGGGTGCGGTTTACGGAGTTGACATTGATCTTGAGGAGAGTGATCTCACCCTGTACTGAGCCCTCTTGTTCCTCTTGAGCAATTCGAAACAGAAGTCCTTGCAACGTACCATTTAGACGGTCCAACTTATCTGTGTGTGTGTCCAGACGCTCTGAGATCTTCTTTTCCATCTCTTTGCAATCTTCAATCTCAGTTTGGATGAGTGCTGCATCCGGACTGGACGCTGGAGAGCAAGCCGAAGTGCAAAGAAGCTCAAGATCAGTTAATTGCTTCTGGACACCATCCAGACCAGCCTCCATACGTCTACGGACATTCTCGATCTCTGTACCTAATGCTGGTACCACCTGGCCTTCCAATAGTGCCGGAGAGGTGGCGTTACTCAGCTCCTCCACAGCAACAAAAAGACGCTCCTCCAGGCTTTTCAGTTTGTCCTCCAGATGAGTCTTAAATCCATCCAGAGATCCCATTCCTCCATCCAGGGCATCTAACTCTGCCTTGCCATGCTCTGTGATGTTCATGCGGCCTTCGATATCTATCAAGCGAGTATCCAACATCGTCTCCAAGTGGATTGTCTGCTCACTCAGTGTCGTCTGGAGTTGCCTCTGAGACTCTGTCAGGCCCTTAACGGACTCCTCCAGAAGCAGGGTTCGGCGGGAGAGATTGTTAATCTGATCACAGCAGCCTGGGGTCACCGTCAGACCCTGGATACGAGCCTGAAGATCACCGAGATCCTTCCTCAGACCTGTCTCACGGCCATCCAAGGACTGCTGGAACTGTTCCTGACCGTTCAGATATTCCTTATGGCAGGTCTTCTGAACCTGTGGACAGGACGCAACAAAAGGTGACTCAGCTGCAAATACGACGACAGCCTTGTTTCATTTCAAACAAAAAAAAAGGGTCGATCAGGAAGCAGATAACAATTGGATAACATTTCACAGTCGTATCATGATGGCTTGGTATACTGTTCAACTTTAGTGGAGAAAACACATACTGAAGATGGACAAAGGAAGTAGGGCCCAGAGAGAAGACGCAAATCCCCTACGCCTACACATTGTTGCAGGGCCATGTTCAGGAGATCTTTACACTAGGCTACATCAGGCTAGGTGATCACTAGACAACTCACAAATTCAAGGAACTGTCCAAGAACCTAAAATGCAATCTCTAACATTATGACTCACCTGTCCGATCTTCTCATTGCAGTCGGTTTCCAGGCCACTCAGCCTTCTTTCAAATCCATCCAGGATCTGAGTCCTGACACCAGCCAATCTTTCATCCAGCAGCTTCTCGACTAACTTCGGAATACCCCCAGATGGCACCTCCATCAGCCTTTTCAGCTGCCCATCGTGGCCTATTACCATGCCATGGATTTCATCCAGCATGTGACCCTTGGTCCTCAACTCGTCCTTGACCTCTGTTACCCTTCCCACAAGCTCACCAAGGACTGGGAAGCCATCTCTGCCTCCTATGCTGTCTGGCAAGCCCTCAGAGATGACACCAAAGTCCACTGTGGATTCTGGCTGGCGTGGGGCCCCACCTAGCAGGGTGCTCACCATCTTGACAGTATGCTCACGGAGCGACACGCGGAGACGATCCTCCATGCCAGAGATCAAACCATTCAGAGTATCCAGACCTTGTGAAAGCCTCCTTAGATCTTCCTCCATACGGTCTAGACGCTCTCCAGAGACACCTGTTATTGGACCTGAAGGCAAGGCATTAAGAATAAGCGTTAACTGAACCATTGTCTGGAAAGCGGCTTGTTTTATGTAACGTATATACAGTAGGTACCTGCTGAAGGCACATCTACAGTTGGTACAGTTTCATGATAACCCCCAGGGAAGAGTGGCCTGCCTGGCTCCAGCCCTGACCCATGTGTTGGTATCTTTTTGTGACCCTGTGGGAAACCCTTCACCCCAGGTCTGGGTCCTAGAAAGGAGCCCTTAAATGGTGGCATGACGGAGTCTGGGCCAGATGTAGGGCCATCTATGCAGTTTTCTCCAGCGTAGCCTGGGCAGCAGCGCCATTCCAGCTCAGTCACTGTCTTGTAGCCAACTTTGTAGGTAGGTTTGAAGAATGTCCGATACCTTTGAACATACATCAACATCAGCTCAGCTGAGGCTAAAGGGTAATTTGGACTCTCTGTCAATCTCTGTCAGCTGTGGTGGTTTCTAGAACAGGTTTGCACCAAAAATTCTCCATAGCTAGACTTTACTGCTAGCATCAAAAATGTTAGACTGGCTAGCATGCTTGATTGGTGATCCACTTCCAAACATCTGATTCATCAAAATGTCTCTGCTGTAACCAGATATTTACAGCAATTTATATGATCAGCAATAACTTTTCCTAATCTTCATTAAATTTTGTGCCAGTCGGCCAGATGGATGCATCAGTATGGGTTTAAATAAATAACACCTAGCATTGGTGTTAGCATTATCTACCTTCTTTGCAGCAGAATGTCTATATAAGAATACTGATATATTTATCTTTGTAGGTTTACGTAAAAAACTGGGTACTAAACTGTTCTACAACTTTGTACCTTTTAATATATAAAGGTACTTTTTAAAAGTGTACTTTTAATGTATTCTATGCTAATTAAAGGTTAAAAAAACATATATAGTTTTAAGGTCCAGCTGTGTACCTTTTCATTTACCTTTTATGTTAAAATTAAAGATACACTACATTCACATTAAAATATAAAGTATAGATAATATAGGTAGATGAATGAAAACAAGGAAATCATGGATTGTCAGTCCATGATAAATTTATTTGTAAAGTTGAAAGATTGAATTCTCCATCAGGATAAACTAATCAGGTTTTCAAATTAGAATGAAACAAACTATCTTGCTTGGATTTATTATAACTGGTGAATCTTACCTGTATGTTAAGGATCATTGATCAGAAAACTAAACCTTTAAGCTTTTATTGTTGATTTTTAGCCACCACTAGAGGGCAGTACTGCATAAAGTCCTACAGTTTGAGTCGCTTTACTCGCTTTGATATTCACCATAATACTATTATAAAATGCAATAGTGGCGTGAAAGCAGTACATCACGATATTCTTACATGACGACAGGACACTTCTGACCCCAGATGCACTTGGTGATGTACTCCGGCTTGACATAGGTGGCCATCCCATCCTGCACGTTACAGGTGATGTTCTTCTGTACAATGTAGGCACAGTGGTTTCTGAAAAAGAGAAACATCAGGAGATGGGAATTTAAATTTCTTGGCCTTTTCTACCATCTCTTTTCTTGGAAATTTTTGCAACTTCCTTGAAATTCTACAGTAACACTGAAAAAGAAAGGGAACAAATCTTCAAGGACTCCAGTACAAGTCATGGTTATTGCTAAATAAGAGGCATCAAGCCACACATCTGTCACACATCATATCTGTGACCATTTCAGCCCGTCCAGTCCTGCCACATGTCTCCGTCTTCCCCTCGTCTTCCAGTAACAGATTAATCGGGTTCGAACTCCAAGGCGCAGCTATAGCAACTGTTAAATGTTAGTTGGCTTCGGAGATTAGGAGGCAATAATCAACGCTCAGATGGTGCTGAAATAACAGATCGGAGCCTTTTGAGGATTTGTACAGCTCCACAGCTGCTCTACGCAACACCGGCATTCAGCCAGGACCGGAGGAGGAGACTGATGCAACTTTGCCTTTTTGCTTGGATTTAGTAAAAAAGGTTGGGGTTTCATAATGAGAGCGTACACACTGAAGCGGTTCACACTCACCACCTCAGGGTTTTGGTGGAACCAAGTCTTTGAGCCTGTTACAGGTCGAGGCAGAGTTTTCTCACACAACCGGCCAATTTTATACACAATTCATCCTTAAATAAGGGCCCAAAAGCTTTATAAGGAAGCTCAAGTTCAGGTAAAGACTGGGTTATAGTAAAAGTTAGGGGTCATTACGGATTGTAATATGTTTACAGTATAATAATATAACTAAAATTATCTAATTTAATCCATTATAAATGGACATTTTAGCAAGTACATATCTTGACTATAGTCAAATTTACCTACCATTTTTTAGTATATTACAATTATGATTACAACAAACTAAATATAATGATTATTAAACATAATTATTTCTACATCAGACATTCCCAAATTTAAAAAGGCTAAATACGATAAATATTGTTTAAATCCCATGGTTTTGTTTTATTAGTTTGCTAGTCATTTTTTAAATTGAAATAAAGAAATATATACAGTGGTATATAATATAGAATTATATATTGAAATACAATTTAATAATAAATAGTTTATGAGAATTTTAAAAATAAAAAAATATATATTTTTAATTAATTAATGTATTTATTTTATTTATTTTTAATTATTTTTTTATTATTATTTTTTACTTTAAATTAAATTAATTTAATTTAATTTTTAAATTTTTTAATTTATTTAAAAATAAATCTCATTGCCCACCTGCACTACCCTTACTGCCCACTAGGGGACCGCAGTCAACCCATTTGGAAACACTGCTCTAGATGATTTCATTACAATTGTGTTTTTCCTAGAAAGAAGTACATGAAATAATAATCTGCTGATTAAATACGATACGTTTAAATATAAATTATACAAAAGTAATTATATACAAGCCTAATGTAAGATGTAGTAACAATAATAATCTAGAAAAATTCGCCACTGTGGAAAGAACAAAGGTCTTATCTTTATCGTATATTATCTTATGTAGGATTTGATTATTGTTATTCTCATGCTGTGCAGTATTGAAATTGAAAGAAAATGATTCGTAAAAAAAAGTATATATTTTTGTGTATTCAAAACAAAATATAATTAATTAAAAAAAATAGAAATAGAAGGTAAATCAGGCTGAATGAATATATCTTTTCATTTATCCTGTATAACAAAAATGAGAGAAGGAGATAACATTAATCCACCTCCGCATGAGAAAACAATCCGGTCTGAATATTGCTGTAAAGAAAGATTGAGAGAAAATGAAATTTCTATAGAAATCTCTTACATTCAGGGAAGAATAACGAGTCTTGATGCGTAACTCAGCGTAAGTTTAGCCGAAGAGTGAAAGTGGACTGCAAGAAATACTGATTACTGATTTTACATTCAGTAAATCAATGCATTATTATTATTATTATTATTATTATTATTATTATTATTATTATTATATATTTCAAGCCAAGAGACCATCATGTCCATGAACAAAACACAACTGTAAATGCACAAGTAAAGCAAACATCTTAACCTTCATGGCTTCCTCCTGGTTCCCTGTGGTTTTCTACTGATCAATAATGACCACAAGCTACAGTAATTGTCCTAATGGCTCTGAATGCTTTATCAGGTAACATGTGATTGATTTTAGAGGCATTTCATGTTTGTTTTTTTAACTGCTTCGGGATTCAGTGGTCCACAGCCATCTTGTTTGGTGGTCTCTAATGGTGAGTTAATAGATCTTCCTGCTCTTTGTAACAGGAAAACACTTACAGTATTTACGGTAGAGACACTGAGCATGGAAAACATTTTCCGTAAATAAGATACAGTTTAGGTACAGTAGGTAACAATAATGTATATCTTTGATCTCTGTTGTGGCTGTTTCTCGCTTTCATCTTAAACTTCCCAGGTTTTTTTGCCCTTAATGTAAACCATTCCTTCTCTCTAAAGCCAGGTGAGATCGATGCGTGACGTGAGACCGCAACTCTGGAATGAAATCAAAACCGAATCTTTGACCTGGGTTTTGTTCCACAGGATTTTGACCAGGTCCTTGTAAAGAAGGACAATCGTTTTTAAGTCCAGTTCAGCATGGTACAGGACAACCACCAGCCACCAGGAAGGACAAAAACAATCTCTCTCTGTGTGTGTGTGTGTGTGTGTGTTCCTGCCAGAATGAGGAGGATTCAAGAACAGCTGTTCTGCCTCTAACTCTGGCCTGATAAGATTTTGGGGTGAACCCTGAAGCGGCTGTTTGCTAAGCGGTCGTGGACGCGTGCCACGCTGCAACAGAGCGTCTTTTCTTCTGAACCGAAGACGCAGCTCCAGGACCGTATATCATCTCAGAGTCGTAGTGCGTGGGTGGGATTTGAATAAACACAAACAACAAGCGTGTATTAGATGTAGAGTATTTATCACAATCATAATCTGATTTATATTTAACGTGCTAGTTTTAATACACGTTCTACTGACGGCTCGTTCACAGGGACATGTCCAGCGAACGCTCCATTAAAATGAATAAAAAATACTGTTTTAGTCTCCCGGGTTTTATGCTTATTTTCTTTTAGAGAAAAAAAAAAAAGGCTGGTGAGGGAACGGCCGTTTATAGCTGCTATAACGTAAGCGATAACTCGTTTCGTTAACATTAATGTACTTATGTAGTGTATAAATGTCTGCATGCATTAATCTGCTCAAGCGTAAACAGTGCAGTGGTGCGTCTTCTACTGAAAGAACAGAATTTTCTTCAAAAAGAATTTCGATATCTTTTTTTATTTCTTCTTCTTCACAAATCTTAGTGGATTAGCTTTTCTGTTCAAAGGAAAGTTAAAAGTTGAAAACTCAACCACAGCTTGTTTTTTTTTTACATTTTTTTTTTACTAAAACAGCACAACACACTGCGGTTTATTCCGTACATTTTTCATAAGTAGACACAACAACACCAACATCCACGGAATGATCAGGAATGTGTATGTGATCTCCTGGCAATGGGAAGGACACTCAGGCGACCCAAACGGCTTTGTTTCATCAGATTTCTCAGCGATGTGTGAAATCTGCCCGGCCGGTGAAAGAGAGCGACAGCTGAATGTGAGCAGGGTCTGTGCACATCTGGAGAAAATGGATGACCTTCAGACAGAGTGTGAAGGATCCAGTTCCCGCTGGAGACTGTTGTCACAATACACACATATACAGGATATATACTGGTCATATTTCACATTTTCATATCGGCTCTGCCAATGGTGTTGGATGAGCCAGTGATATTTAATCCAGGCAGGTGAACGTCAAAGTTTAAAGAGTTCGTCCAGAGATGCCATAAAATCAGGTTCTGGAGCTTCATCTTTGGCAAAAGTTTGTATTTTGAAAATCTAAAGCAGCCGGTCGTTGAGTCCGCGGCTTATTTGTCTCTCGTCTCATTCATCCTCGATACAACTTATCCTGCGTACAGGGTCGTGGACGGACCTGCAGCCTATCGAAGGGGACTCTAGGCACGAGGCGGGGCACATCCTGAACGGGGTACCGATCCATCTCAGGATACACACACATACACACACTCTTACACTATCTGGAATTGGAAAACACCAATCAGAACCAATCTGCCAGGTTTTGGACTGTGGGAGGAAACCGGAGTACCAGGAGGAAACCCACCAAGAAGGCAAGCAGGAATTGAACCTACGACCCTGGAGGTACTGTAGGGGCTACAGTGCTAACCACGAATCCCTAACCACTACCCCACCGCACCACACTCGGCTTATTTTTATCCAATGGAAAAAAGAAACAATCGGCAATCAAAGTTACCTGAAAAAATAAATAACACGTAACTAGATTGGGTAAACTAATAGATTAATAGATTAATCCTGAATGAGGCGAAGCTGGTGGGTTTTGGGATTCCACCACGGGAAAAAAGAAAAAAAAGAAAAAATATATACAGTATAATTTACTTGATCTCAGTTCCTGGTCTGCCAGTGTCACCTACCTGTATGTGAGAAGTTATGATAAAAAAATAAACTTTTTCTCCCTTGCTCTGACATTCATACCCAGTGCAACCACACAGCAAGAAAACACAAAGCCGAAACGTCTCCCTGGATTATCGGAGAACGTCGAGAGTGTGTCAGGTGCTGGTCATGGTCGTGGTGATGGTGATGGTGATGGTGATGCTTTACAGCTGTGAAAAGTGCAAGAAAACCTCAGGTGGATTCAGTGGAGTGAGGAGAAACCTTGCAGCACTGTTTCTGTGTAATGAGGTGAAGTTTGAGATCTTAAACCTTGTCAGAAGGGTGCAGGAAACCTTCAGTGACATAAAACCTCACCTCATTCTCCGCTCGTGAACATCTAACCTTCGCCTGGCTTCACTTCAAGCCAAACAGAGAAAACCTCTTCCCACTGTAAATATTTTCAGGATCAGCTTTCGGTCACCAATACCCTGCTGAATTTCCCGGGAGAGCAGAAGAATTCCTTTCAGTTTTTTTTATAGTCGGGATGCCTTTCCCTCCTTTTCACTTCTCTCAGATTAGTGTTGATTCTTTCCACCAGTTTTATTTATTTATTTATTTATTTATTTATTTTTAATCACATGTAGCACTGATGTTCACATCTTGATCGTGATGCGAGAAAGAACAAGAACAAGGTAAATTTAAACCCCCGCCAATTTTAGTCGCTTATCTAAACCAGGATTTGTTTTTAATAGAGTCTGGGTCTTAACGGTCGACGATTTTTGAATGCTAACCCGGTCAGCGCGGGATCAACGCTATAAAGGTTATATAAGCCTCAAATGGGACTTACAGAGTAACAGAGAGATTTTATTGTTCCTTTTCTATTTTCAACCCATCGGACATAAGCTTGACTGTTCTTTCATCATCCGGTGGGATCGGATCACGAGCCGGGCGTTAGATTAGAATTAGAAAGGACAAACAGAATAAGTTTAACTATGTGGGGGAGGAAGCG
>QMIH01002075.1:54486-67435 GCA_003987875.1 Clarias batrachus
ACTTAAAAAGCAAGGTGAGGGGAGAAAGGAGGAGTTTTACTGTGTAAGACGTGGCGAGGGAAGGGGCTAATTCCACACACACACACACACACACATACACACAAATACACGGCACCTGCGCGCACAAATGGAAACACTTATCTGTTGGGATTTATTTTAACATTTGTAAAGGTAAAGTGCAGGTTAATTTGTTTTATTTTTACTTTATATATTGTATTAATTATTTTTCTGTATTCATTTTTTTGGTCTGTGGAACACATTATTTGAGTTTTCATTATTTCTTATGGGAGGATTTGATTTGGTTTACGAGTGTTTTGGTATACGAGTCTGCTTCCGGAACGAATTATGCTCGTAATCCAAGGTTCCACTGTAGCTTCCTTCTGCTTAATCCTGATAAAACAGAAGTTATAGTCATAGGACCACTAGAAGCAAGCTTTTCGATCATACAAGTGCAACAGTGAAAGGCCTCGGTGTGATTATAGATTCCAGACTTTCATTGGAAGCTCATGTAGATAATATTACCAGGATAGCTTTCTTTCACCTCAGAAATATTGCCAAGATAATTAAATGCATATCAGGGATTTGATCTGCACTCATACTGTGTGTTAGGAGGCTGGATGTTCAGTATAACAGGAGACGTGTTTAAGTTCATATGGAGTCCAGTTGGTTATTGGAGACTCAGGTAGACTGTAGGAAACTCCAGTCCTGAACTATCGAGAGACTCCAGTCACGAGTCCTCAGAGAACAGCTGTCTGTATTAGCCGAGGACAGGACTGGCGAGGTCTTCACTGCACTGACCTCCTGTAGCTGCTGCACCAAATTCAAAAGTGAGAGGGTCTTCTCCACTGTTTTCTCCACTGTGTTCTCCACTGCAAGTAACAAGTAACATTTTTATGCTAGAGTATTAATTTACAGCATAAGTCATGAACTTAACCCTTGTTACTGCTGCTTTCAGATCATCCTGCAGCTCATTTCAGGTCACTGTTGGTGTTCCTGAGAATGTGTTGCGAGATCTTGCATGGTTCCCCTGTCAGGAGTAGATTAATTATGGTTCCACCTGTTAAGAACTATTAAGAACCGATTAGGAACTATCAATCGATTAAAGGGTCCATGTTTGATTCCTGTCTCTCGGTGCATGGAGTTTGCATGTTCTCCCCGTCCATGTTGGGCTTCCTCAGGGTACTCCTGTTTCCTCCCACAGTCCAAAGACATGCAGACACGCCTAGTTCCCTAAGCCTCCTGGGATAGGCTCCAGGCCCCCCATGACCCTGAATACTGGATTAAGAGGTATAGACGGTGAGTGAGTGAGTGAGTGAGTGAGTGAGTGAGTGAGTGAGTGAGTGAGTGAGTGAGCAAACTATAATTTTTTTTGTATTGAAAGGAATTATATTAAATAAAGAAATACAAAACATCTTGCTCTGCAGTCTTAGTGAACATGAGTTACATGGAATTTGGTCCATGAAATTCTTCGCAATCTTGAAGATCTTCTAAGGATTTAGATCATGCAAAGCACTACACGGTTTTAAGTCCGAGCCTGAGATCTGAAGTTCCACAATCAGGATCAGAATCATGAGGCAGAACATCAGTCACTCAGGCTCGTTCATTTCATTCACGACATCTCTCCAGAGTTCCTAAAATAACCCGAGTGTTTAGTTGATTTGACCAACGAAAAGGAGTCCAGTCAACTCGCTGAAGAACTGCCGCACCGCACACGTCACATCACACAACACCTCGGAATAATTTAAGTGGAACTTTTCAGCTGTATCTAAGCGGTGTAGATCTGGCAGCACTTTGCATACCACAAGCTCAGCCAAAAGGAGATAACTTGACAGGATGGGCCACGTTTCTGACTCGAAGGGGGAAAAGCAATTAGCGTTGTGATGTGATTTTGTGAAATGAAACGAGGCCTGAAAGCTTCCCGGATTGTTTTTATAGCTGTCGAGCAGGTGGTTTGGTCAAACGGCAGACCTTCATAAAAAATTTTAAAAACCTTCAAACAGAGGAAGAGCTTAATGAAAATCATCAAACCAGCCGCAGAGCAGCGACGGCCGGTCCAGAGGTTTTCTCAATTTCCTGTAGCGCGAACGAGACTTTATGAAGCGAACTCCTCAAGCGGGTTAAAGTCAGGGCCGAGAACTTCCTGGAATGCCAGATCAGCATACCTGAGGGAGCGGATAAGGGAAGTCCTAGCAAAGCATCAACAGCCAGACAGGAAATAAATGCACACGGTTACAGTGTAGACTCAGAATACTGGACCTGTTAACATACTGAAGTTGATTAGTTTTTTATAACAGCATGTCCTGAAGTCTGGTTGTGTTTCCTCTTAGCTGTGAAACATGTTAATCTCCATCGAGACCACTTCACCTTATAAATAACTGAATGTCCTTTTTAATTTCTTCATGAGATGTCCAAACGATTTGACCTGTTGCTATAGAAACGCTAACATTCTTGAACGAGTGCATTAATATAAACCTCTGAGCTGCTGTTATAGAGAATCAATCAACACCTTCTGACCAATCAGGAGGCAGAATATAACAGAGCTGTTTAAAAAAAAAAAAAAAAAAGATATTGAAGGAAAATAAAAGTTGTTTTTGTTTTTCAATAAAAAAACCCAGAGCCTCATTTTCTCTCTAACACGAACCCTATAACCTCCAGTAAGTTTTGAGCTTTTACTCTCTAAAATAAAGCCAGGTTTATTTCCATTGTCCCGTTCCAGATGTTCAGTGTGTGATTATAAATGGATGGTGAATGTTTAGTCCTGAAACTGTTCTGCTTCTGCATTTAAATAGTCAACCGAATCATGTCCAATCTCATTCGAAGAGCTCAGTCCAGATAATAAACAGTGTCTCCGTGCTTCCAGTGATCGCAAATCAACAAATACAGTTTTTTAAAATCACAATTTTGACAAAGTGCACAATGTATTGCTGTGTTTAAAATGTTGGCCAGTTACAGTATGGTCGCTAAAATTTTAGTTAAAAAAAAAAAAAAAACTCATAATCAACCCCGTCATGCTGATCCATGTTGCCACGACTTCTACAAAAAAATTGGTTGAAGAACTTGTACTTGTACTTGGCAGGAACACAGTGGAAGCCGGTAAGGACGCAGTATTGTCTCCCCTGATGTGGAACTGCCCAAGTTTTTGGACATGTTTAAAAAAGCCTCATGAAGATGTAGTCAAAGGGCGTAGTGTAGTAACGATGGTATTGACCAGTTAACGGAGTAACTAACACCTCTTACGGATTTCAATCACGTACTACAAGCATGGCGCAGACGGGAAAGATTGGATGGTGTGTAAAGACTGGCTGAGTTGTCGTTGCGTTGTCATGGCGTTGTTGCTCCATCAACGAAGCTCTCACAATGACCTCGAGCAAGTTCATCCCACATTGGAGAAGACCTCATTAAATTTATACTATGTTCTTCTGATTGTTACCACGTTTATGGACATAATGTAAGAGCGTCTGTGTCACGTTCAGAGCATTTATTATAATACGGACCTCATAGGGACGCAGCTATCCATCCATCCATCCATCTAGGAACCTCTGTAGTCCTTCTAGTAACCGTGGAGGCCCATTGTGACCGTTGTATTTCTTCACATTTTACAACCGTGGTAGGACCCCCGGTCAACATTCACACACACATTCACACACTACGGGCAATTTGGGGACGCCAAATAGCCTAATCTGCAAGTGTTTACTGTGGGAGGAAACTGGAGTACACGGATAACATGCAAAAGGTGGGAATCAAATTTAGATTAAAATTTTATTAGTCACATAGACAGTCACACACAGGATGATATGCAGTGAAATGCTGATACGACTGCTGACAATCTAAAAAAATTCCAAAAGAATTTTTTTTTTACAAAAAGAATATAAAGTATGAAATTTTTTATACAAATTAGAAAATATAGTAGAATATAGAAATAAACTCTAGCTGTAAAAAGTTTTCAAAATTTACATTATGTACAAATATATATATATGGGGACACTTTTAAAGTTTTCCCAATGTTTCCGACTGACTGACCTTCATTTCTTAAAGTAATGACGCCCCACTCGTTTTTCTTCACTTAGCTGCTTTTTTCTTGCCGTAATACAAATTCAACCTCTTTGAATGAGAAGGGGTGTCCAAACTTTTGCTCTGTACTGTATATATATACATTTATTATATACATATTATATATATGTCTTTAATCAGGGTTCCTAACTGTTATTCAATCTATGTCAAACACAAGGGCGGTAAAGTAACTAATACAAGTACAAAGCAAATATTTTGCTGTAGAAAAAGCGTTATTCACTCACCATTTATATCAGAAATCTGAAAAGACTTGGTTCACTTATCTCATTATCTCACTTATCTCCTTTTTCGGTGGTCACTAACATTAATATAGAAAGTGCTGATTATCTTTCTGAAATAGCAGCTCTACCAGATCCTGTACATTATCGTTTCTATGGTAACGGCTCGTTCACAGGGACATGAACAGAGGACGATCCACCTCTGTAATAAACAAACAAAAAAAACCAACATATTCTTCAAAAAATAACAGCTTTTTGAAGGTGAGGTTTTCTGTAGCGTGCGCAGGAAGGAGTCTCCAGTGTCAGTGCTGTGGAACAGTCAGAGGTGAAGGGGAATTCTGTCTCATTTCCTTAAAGAGAGAGAATAAAGAGAGAGAGGCTGCTGACGGGACGAGCGTTTATCGCTGCTATAATGTACCAGACAGGATGAACTCACTTGTTTCAAAAAATATATAACAAAGATGAAAAAGTAGCTTTTTAATAAGTAAACACACGTTTCAATGCTGTGGCAAAAAATTAAGCTTTATCACACAACCAAAAGCAACACACACACACACACACACACACACACACACACACACACACACACACACACACACATCACCTCTTTAATAATAAGCCTCAGCACTTTTCATTGGGTTGCCAGATTGTGCAGACCGCGGTAAGCTTCAGCATTCCATCGGCCGCTGGTACGGACTCAGACTCGCTTCTTTTTTTTTTTTTCCTTCTCGAATTTACTTGCCAACCACAGATATGAGAAACGAGGCCACATGCGGTGAGGAGAGCGAGAAAGCAGCAGCATGTGGTTTACGAGGCTCACAGAGAGAGAGAGAGAGAGCTGGAGTGCCACTATTTATAGTCTGGAGTTTAACTGGAGTCACCTGTGTGTGTCTTTCTGCAAACGTCCATGTGTGTACGAGCTGTCTGTCTGCATGGGGGATTAAACTGGCATGATGGATGAATAACACAGCTTTTTGTCTTGCTGCTTTTAGCGCTACATGTTCGGCATCTGCGCAATTTAAACCCTGATCTCGTGAATAAAAAGTCATCATTTTATAATCGGATTAGGAGAGGAAGACTTTCGAGTGTGTTAAAGCTACATGTCAAATAAATAAATAAAACATCTGACACCGATGGAAAAATCCAGCAAAACCCAAAACACCAGAGCAGAAGTGTTTAATTTACTGTACAGGCGGCGCTGGTGTACGAGTGCGAGCGATCACAAGTGTTGACTCGGTTATTAGGGGGATTTCCTGGTGTTCCAGTCGCTCCAGACAGAGGTCAAGACAACACACTGACAGGCAGACGAGCCAGAGCTGATTCATATTCAACAACCACAGAAAGGAAAGAAAAAAAAAAATAGATACAGTACAGTATATCCCTCGAAGAAACAGGATCTCCAAGGAGAAGAAATGTGGGGATTTTTTTTACATTTTTTTTTTTTTTACAAACAAATAGGTAACAGTTTCTGTTCTCAGTTACATTACTGCAGGTATAAACAGTGGCTTTTTTAGTTTTTTCTTAAAAAACACACACACACAGTGTAACACACACCCGTCCGTCCTGAAGATGTCAAAAAGTACCAGCGTCTCCTCTGACTGACACTGGAGACTCCTTCCATAAACACACTTCTCCTTACTACAAACTATACGAGGAACAAAGTCCAGCCGTTGTTTATATACTGAGAACGGTTTGCGTGACATCGATGTAACGAGGCAGCCAATGAGAGTGGACGTGAGCAGTGACGATGTCGCCGCGACAATGTCGCGCGATGATTCAAAAAGCTTTCGAAGACGACGCGCTGAGTGCAGGACAAGTGTGTAACTCAGTCCTAAGACATTTACGCTTCATGCTGTGAGCAGTCGTGTTGATTTAACTTCACGTTACTGCCCTACAGGATTCCTGTTGAACGGTGTGTGTGTGTGTGTGTGTGTGTGTGTGTGTGTGTGTGTGTGTGTGTGTGTGTGTGTTCTATTTTAAGGACTGGAAAATAATTTGGGTTAAAATTTTGCCTGACTGCAGATTTGTCCAGGGAAATACTTTATTCTTGGACATTTCAGGGACTTGTGTTAGAGAGAAAGAAATGCTAAATGTTAGACAAATGGATAAAACAGCCCCATTTAGACCTCAGTGTTTAACGACTTCAGATTTAATGTCACAGTTTTAGTACTTGAAAAGAAAATCCCTGTATGAAGCAGTTCGGCTTAATGAACCTCGACAAGCTTCACAGCCGAGGCTGCCGTATTCCATCAAAGGGTGTGCTTTTAAACTTGGAAGTACAGGTGGGTATTCCATCAGCATGTGAACACACACATGAAGACACACACACACGCATGTACACTAAGCTGTACACTGGCACTCATAAACGCTTATACAGGATTAAAACCAGGAATAAAAATCGTGCATGCTTTAAAAAGCCCATGCAGAAGCAACATCTAACGTCTGATCCTGGCCTCGGATGAACCAGGCTAACGTGGCTAAATATTTATCAGTAAAACACAGAGAGTGGAATTGTTTATGTGCCCGAGCGAAAATCTCTGGAAAGGTACAAAAGTGACTTGAAAGCAACTCGAGACGCCACACAAAGGTATTTTGGATCGTACTTGCTCCAGAAAAAAAAAACTCACGTGTTATCTCCTTCCAGAAAACACTGCGCAGTGGAAACCGTACAGACGAGGTGCCTCAGGGCTCGATACACAGCCCAAAGAAACTTAGTACTGATCACCAGCTGTGCTGCACATGTCTGAGGTATAGGGGCACATAGGGGCAGTGGCGGCTCAGTCGGTTAAGGAGTTCGAACCCCTGCGCTGCCAAGCGGCCACTGATCAGGGACAATCTGCCATAACATTATTTCCACCCTCCTAATATTGAGTACAGTAGGTTCCTCTTTTGCCACCAAAAAACTTTCCATTGGAAACTTCCTTTCTTCTATTGGATACAAGGGCAAGGGCCAACCTTCACTTCCCAAGTGCATCAGTGAGCCTTGGCCGGCCATCACTCGCCAGTTTTCCTTCCTTGGATCACTTTTGCTAAATCCTGAACATCCCACAGGACCTGCAGTTTTGGAGTTGCTCTGATCCAGTAGTCTAACCATCACAATCTCATCCATGTCGCAGTAGCTACAGTTATAATCTCTCATTAAATGAACATTTCTCCCCTGAAGTTGATGTGTTGGAAGCAGAACAAATGGGCAAGCATAAGGATCTGAGCAACCTTGACGAGGGCCAAATTGTGATGTCCAGACGACGGGGTCAGAGCGACTCCAAAGCTGCAGCTCCTGCTGGATGTTCTCAAGCTGCAGGGGTCAGGACCTACAGTATCAGAAGTGATCCAAGGGAGGAAAACCGGTGACAGCGTGATGGCCGGCCAAGACTCACTGATGCACATGGGGAGTGAAGGCTGGCCTGTGTGGTCCAATACAATACAAGGTGGGTGTGCTGTTACAGGAACATAATTAACTACAGGGTAGTTACAGTAACTCTGCTTCAGTCTCCCACCCTGTCACCAATTATTTTAGTCTATATATTTATTTTGCATCGCAGAATGGTTTATGACACACAAATGTTCAATCTCTGATAAAAAGTGAAAGTATTTCATGATGAGCTTATATAATTCGACGCACCCCTTCAAATCTGTTTTGTGCCCAGATATAAAGACTGGAAAATAAAAGCATGGAAAGTTGAACTCCCAGTTGAATATGAATGAGAAAAAAGGAGGAATGTGTAAAGATGAGGAAAGTGTGTGATGTGATTTGCTCCAGCTATCTGACCCCTAAACCCAGCTAAGTGTAACACAATAGGCCTTTGACTGAGTGGGTGGGAAATAATTTAGACGCCGGCACCCGGGTGAAAATGAGGCGGGGCTAAGAGGCTTGGAGAAGCAGTGGTGCTCATCAGGACACCAGGCATCCGCCATCCATCCATCCATCCATCCATCCATCCATCCATCCAGTCCTCTCTCTCTCTCTCTCTCTCTCTCTCTCTCTGCTCGGTCCATGGCTTTCACCAGGAAAATGGGCTAAGTGCTTTTTTTCTTCAAGTCCACTGACATGAGACGATGAGCTTTTCTTTCAGAGGTTTTCCCACACACGGCATTCCGTTTGTACGAATTCAGTCCAGCAGAGCCAAACTGAGCAGCTACAGATGCTATTGTAATGCTAATCGTGAGCAGATTATTAGGCGACACTAACTGACCTGCCTGAAGGTTTTATTGATTTGAAGTGAAGCGTTAATTATCTACTTTGCTTAGATTACAGACAGTGTTGCCAAAATAGTCACTAGATTCGGTGACCCTGTCGGCTTAGCAACTAGCCCTAGCAACTTTATTTAAAAGAAAAGCATCTAGCGATAAATCCAGCAGCTTTTTTAAGAAGACATCTTCAGCATTCATCACATGTGCGGGTTTATATGAGCTGAGCGATAAACCGTACACTCACCACCAGTGTGACCGATCATCACCCATCATTATTGTTTGTGACAAGCAGTCACCTCATACCACTGTCCCTGATGAGACCAATAACTGCTCAGCATTCCATGGTTGTCGTTGTCAGGACAACCAATCCGTTCTTACCACAGTGCCTGATCACAGGTACCATTGTCCTTGATGACCAATCACGGCTCACCACTATTCCCAAATGACTTGTCAGATTTGTTTCTGGTGCTCAATCCCTTATCATTATGGTTCCTCATAACCAATCACCATTGACCTTTATTCCCAATGACAACCAGTAACCTCTTACCATTGTTCTTGATAACCAATCACAGCTCAGTATTGCCCCCAACCCTGGTCACACTATGTTTGAGTTGTTACCATCAGGCAGATGGTACAGAAGCATTAAATGCTCATTTTATAAATTTGCTAAATATTTGTAATTTTTTTATATGCAATTTTGGGCAATGTGGGTAAAGTGCAATATATGCAACTCTTTTGTCCAATATGCATGAATTTTGCTGCAATATGCATAATTGTTTCTCACGTAATTTATGTTAAGTGTATAAAGTGTGTAAAGTGTCATTTGTGTAAGCACCAGGGGACATGCTCCATGTTCCAATGACAATAAAGAAATTCTATTCTATTCTATCGATTCTGTTCAACAACCAATCACTTCTCACCATTGTTCATGATGACCAATCACGGCTCACCACTGTTACTTATTGAACCATTACTGCTCAGCATGGTTTCTGGTGACCAATACTTTATCATCATGGTTCTGGATAACCAATCACCATTCACCACTTTGCCCAATGACCATTCACTGCCTCCCATGGTTCTCAATGACCAATCACTTTTCATCATTGTCAGTATTGACCGATCTTTGCTAACCATCGTTTCTGGTGACCAAGCACTGCTCACCACCCATTAGGTGATCTTATTAGAGGCCAAGCACTATGACATCAGCCCTATGACTTCATACTGTGTGAGGGCCCTCTTGTTCTTCTAAGGATTTTTTAAAAATTTTCCAGCAACTGGGGCTTTTTTTTTTTTAATATGCTCAAAAATTCATGAAAATCAGCAGATGAGATTAATTGGAACCTGCTACCATTAGGATGCCTGAGAGTTTGGGCTTCGGACGTAGCATGGCATAGCTCATACACACTTGCACGTATGCACAGAAACCCAGGGCACATTTAGAGCTCGTTACGCTGAACAACTTTCACATTGTACAGTATGTTATGGTCTGTGCGCAACAGGAAGTCAGTTATTTTGGGTCATTTGCAAAACACACCCAAATGATTTTGATGTCTCCTCGGGGATTTACATGATCGCCATCAAACAGGGCCGATGTGATCTCAATACACTGACGATGCAAAATTAATTTTAGATATCTCGAACTGGTCAGCCGTGAAAACACCTTAAACTTATGTCAAGAAGTGATTAATAGGATTCTGAGTGACATCACACTGAGTGACATCATACTGTGACGCTTTTATTCAGCATATGGGGCATAAAATTAAAAATGTCATAATGTTATTGGTATGGCCCCTTCAAATGCACGTGCCCAGTGTGCCCAGTGTCTTTCTGGTGCAGTTGGCGCAGGGTGCTTGGGCCCGCTCATCAATGTTGGCATCTATATTTTGATCTTGGTTTTAAACTCTTTTTAAATAAGTAATGAATGCTTCCAGGCTCTCCCCTATTATTGCTTTAATTTGTCTGCATTGTAAATATTTTGCTCTTCTCTAATTTAAACCTCATAAAACACATCCATGACATCATCTGGAAACTCATGGCTAGGTTCTTCTTGAGCATGGATTAGTTAAGTTCCACTGAGAACAGTTGGCATGAGCGATTCAGCCTTTTAAACATCATCTCATATCCATCACACGCTGTCAGATATTTGGCCGCTGTGTGTTTTTAATGACAGAAGCACTCTTTACAGCAAACTGTCAGGCTGAGAAGCCTAGCTGACCTTCGACCTTATGCTATATGAAGAGGATTGTGTGATCGGAGCGAGAGGAGGTTCAAAAGCTACAATAACACCGTGTGGCGCTAAGGCTGTCGTCAGGGGCCTTCAGCACGAGTCAGGACACTGAACACACCCCGACCCAGCGGGATGAAAAAAAAAAAAGCCAAATGCAGTGCAGAAATTAGCCTCAACACAATGCTGCTCCTGTTGTACAGGGACCTGCCCCCCTCTCCGCATTCTCACATCTGCCAAATCATTAACAGATGTCGCAGTGAGTGGGGCTCGTTTTCCAAACCTCTACAGAGCAAAAAAAAAAAAACTGAAAAAAAAAAATCCTACAGGCACATACACAAAACACACACACACCCTCACACACACACACACTAACAGAGAAATCTGGGCACCAGAAACCAAACAATCTTTATAGTAAAATTAAGAAACATCAGTTTTATTGGTAATAATTCTTTCATATAAAGTCAATTTGGACGCTTTTTAGACAAAATCTAAAGATGTGCTTTTTTTTTTATACAAAAAAATAAAAAATCCCAAACTGTTGTTCCATAACCAAACAAGAATAAGAATTCTGTCTATCATAAATACAAAATACTCCATTTCTTGTGTGTAGAATAATTTAACACTCAAATGAATATGCAAATGCATTTATTTAGTTATTTATTTTATTCTTTTAATGCTTTAGTTTAGTTACTTTGGGGTAGTAAACTTAGGGGTAGATTTTATATTTTAGACTTTTGGAATATTCATATTTTTTAAAAATATCCTTAATTATCCTTCTGGTCTTCCTGTACACAAACAATCTGGTTTTTTTTTTAAATAAAAAATTTAATCCAATTTCATGAGACGTTTAATGTAAGCGAATCATCTGAAAGATCTGGGTTCGTTTCTACATTTTTAGAAATGAGTTATAAATGAAAGGGTTCACAAAGTTAAATAAATCACATCCTTGCTGAAGCTGAATGCAAACCAACATCACCGAAGTAAACACGCGCTGCTGGCTACAGTACTGATGTCAGTGAACTGATTCGTCAATGTAAACACGAATTTCAAAAATGGAAATGCTGCGGTGAGGAAGCTCGCCTGGCTTTCGCTCAGTGGTGAAAAATAAACACCCCCGAGTCCAGCGGATTCCTGGATCGCGGCTCGCTGCAGCCATTTGGGTTGTAAATGAGTGGAGGCAGGTTTCATATCCACACAAAACCAACATCCGGCAGCGGCAGAAAAAAAAAAAAAAACAGCGAGGCCTGGATATGTGAGGGGAATCAAGCATAAATGGAGTCATGAGTAGATTCGCTTTGAGTCGAGGTTGACAACAAAAAAAGAGAATGATAGAGAAAGAGAAAAACTAAATAAAATAAGAAGGTTAGAGGGAATGAAAGAAAGGAAAAGTGACCACAGACAATAAGCCATGCTCTCCCATCTGTGTAGAGGTCTAACACTGCCTAATGAAACACTCGGATGTGTGAGCGAAGTCAAAATTGGCAGCACAGAATTTAATGAAACTTTGCTTGAAGTTAAACCTGCACCCTGAATGACCACAACTCGTTGACTAGAAGGGAAGCTATAAGCAGGACTATGTGCTGGACTATGTCAAAGCATCTAATTCTTTTACCATAGAGGTGGGCGTGGCTATACAGGTAGCCCAAAAGAACCAACCAACACAATAGTTTACTCTCATAATGTATATGAGTATGCAAAAGACACAGAAATGAAAAGAATCCCACAAAAAAATAAATAAACAAAACCACTAGTCCAAAAAAAAAGTACAGTAGACTATGAAACCGGTTTCTTTTACATGTTCCAAACCTGTGGTGATAATAAAAAGCAGCATCGTGAAACGCCACTATGAGATTAAACAAGGGTCATTAGAGGAAACATACCATATCAAAATATTTATTATGACATTTGATCATTTTGTGACGCAAAACTGTCTGTCTAGAATTGACTGAATCTTCTGCAGCACTTAGATCTCAGTCTGAAGTTTAATCTGCACCATCAGTGAAATCACAATGTGGAGTAAAAGTGATGTTATGAACAGTTCTGTGTGGGATTTAATAATCTACTGTAAAATAATCTACTAATGCGCTACTGTCTCAATGTAAACAAACACCTGCAGCAATAGATATTAATGAGAAAAGATAAAGTGAATATTTTGACTGGGATTAGTTCATATTTTCACTTTGGCTGAAATAACAGCGCTGAAGTGGTAGAAGTGAATTTTAACACGCTGGAGTGGTTTTAA
>QMIH01002075.1:74840-88626 GCA_003987875.1 Clarias batrachus
TATAGATATATATGTATATATACACAAAAATACAAGTGTAATCCAATGCGTAAATGGGCACAAGCATGTGTAAGTGTAAGTGTAAGCATGTGCTGCTCACGAACACTGTTCCTCCAGCAAATGTTTCAAAATCAAGAAACATCACTTCAGAGATCAAGAAAAGTCAGAACAATCTGTTTATATATTTATTTAAATATAACTCTGCATTCAGCGCTAATCTGCCAGTCAGAATTATTTACCTTTCTGACCTCGTTGTGCTTGGGAAAGCGGACGCTCTCGTGTTGCTAGCGCATGCTACAGTAGGCAGCTAACGCTGGTGAGTGCCGTAGATTTTCTTTTTCAAGCAGCAAAATGTATAATCAGCGTTTTCCATTTAACAAACTAATCTGTCTGCATGTTTATTAATCTAAAGCTAATGCTAGTAAATTGTCATGATCCTCATGTGTGTGTGTGTGTGTGTGTGTGTGTGTGTGTGTGTGTGTGTGTAGAACCGTGATTTGCACTAGTGTCTGTTTATTTACTGTATATAGCACTGTTACAGTTCTTGACCTACTTGGCGCGTCTAGACACCTACAGTACACCTAGACACAAAGCTGTGTGCCTTTATGCTGTATGCATTTGTTATGTGTTCAGGAAATTGTTTACTAATTTATATGGTTGAAAAATAAATCTATAAATATCAATGTCTATAAATTGATGATATTTGCAAAAAAGTCATTTGGTGGGACGTGTTTTTTTTTTTTTTTTTTAATTCTGTCTGTTTATTAGTTTGTGCACGTATCACATAAAAACTACTGAACAAGTCTTAATGGGGATTTCCCAGGTGGATTTGGCCTAACTTGAGGTGCATACAGTAGAGGCTTTGTTTCATCACAATCTGCCCACAGGAAGAGAAGATATGGAAAATACAAAAAATCGACCTTGAAAAAATCAGATGAATTATTTGATCTCAAAATTCAACAGTGTGAAACTGAAATCTATTTAATACACGCGATCTCGCACCTTTTTTCCGTCCCGTTACACCACTGATATACGTTACACCTGTGCCGTACAGAACATGTAGACACTGTGTGCTGTTATTGTTGTTGACAGATTACATGAATGACCTTGGATCCCTGGCGTGTGGTGGAGGAAATGTCCAGCATTAACCTCTGAACCATGGTCACTAAGGCGACTCTCTGGAGACGCGAGAGCTTCCTGTCCTGCTGAAGCGAAGCTGAGCTGCTCCAAGGGTCCAGCGCTGGGATTAGCCTTGTGTGGTCTTCTGAAAACATGAGCGCAGGAAAAACAAATGCTGCTGTCCAAGAAGAGCCTCACAAACATGAACAACATGGACACACACACACAGACGCAGTACAGTACAGTACATGAGTTATATAGACGTGAACATGACCATCATCTTCAGCTCAGGGAATTCCAGTGGTATTGGGAAACCTGTACAAAGTTCTGAGTCTTTTATTTATTTATTTATTTATTTTTATCAGCTCCTGCATCCTTCCAGATAGCGGCGAGCGTCTGATGCTATTGGAACACGTTCATTTTCCGTTTGTGGAACGGCACAGAGATGATATCTCTAAAGCACATAGACACATTGGACGCTTTTCACTGGCCGCCTGTTCATATCTCGGTTGGCCGGACACCACAGAGGGATCTCACTGTTTAGTTTCTGCATAGTGATCACACAGCAGGCTCAAGTCCAGAGCAGATAATAAAAACAGCATTATATATACAGTGCCTTGCAAAAGTATTCACCCCCATGGAACCGTTCCACAGTTTTTAGTGTTCCAGCCTGCAGCTGAAATGGACTTATTCCATCATAATAAAAATGAAGGGGGAAAAAAAAATCTACATCGTTGGAAATATTTTCTATTTATTTGAAAAGTAAGAAGATATAATTGCAAAAGTATTCACCACCTGTGGGTGTGAAATTCCTAAATGATTTGGTTACCATCAGAAAGAGCTTAAGGGACCTGGGGTGTAGGTTTACTGTAAAGAGTCTGCTAAAGAGGGAAAGAGTCTCAATATCGATTATATATAAACCAGGACGGTATCGCTGGTAAGTGAGCTTTAATCTATACAGTGTTACCTCGGCATACCAACTTCCCGCCTCAAGGATTTTCACCTTATGATCTGAAATTTCGCAAGAAATTTGCCTCGGCATACGTAGCATTTTCGGCATACGAGTGACCGAACCAAGACAAACCAAACGCCAGCATTTTCTTTGCATTTTACGTAAAATTTAGTGAAGACGTAGCACCACGGGTCCCAAGGTAAAGGACGGTAGCAAGAAGAAAAGGGAGCGGCTTTCAGTTTGGTTTTTAAAGCAGCCGGTGCCGAGAGAGATCATAAATTAAGGTTCAGTGATGTTTACTGTTTATTTATTTCATATTTTTCTTCATTTACATGTCTTTAATAAATGTTTTGATTGTTTTTATATGCAAAAATATGATTATAGTGTTGGAAATTCGTAATATTGGTGATATTTTTGGGTGGCTGGAACGGATTATCTGCATTTACATTATTTCCTATGGGATAATGTGTTTTGCAATACGAAATTTCACCTTAAGAACTCACCTCCGAACAAATTCAATTTGTATGGCGAGGTACCGCTGTACTGTACATAAAATACATAAAATCATCTTTAGGGTAACAAATATGGAGCTTGTCCAAGTCTTCATGCAGTGCCTTTGTATAGTATATCTCCATTATCTCTGCCTCAGCTAATGATGTCTGAGTGTAGATGGACCTACTGTAGCATCCATAAGGTCATTGATTCCAACCCCAGCACCACCAAGCTGTCTCTGTTGGACCCTTAAATAAGGCCCTCAACCCTCAAAGGAAGAATGAGATAAATGTACGTCGCTCTGGATAAGGGCATCTGCAAAATGTTATGAATCTAAATGTTGGAGCGATGGGTTTAAATCTGTAGTGGAACACCATGCTAAAAAATAACCATGTTTCTGTCATTAATCTAACAAAAGATCAACAAGCAGTGAAACAGAGGACAGAATAAACAGAGCGCGTGAGCAGTGAGACCTCCACGTCCACCCCTCTGTGTCATCTCTTGGATGCTGGATGTAGTGGACATCTGGACATCAGGCAGCAGATGAGAAAAAGCAGGACACCTGAAACACTAAGTACTCACCACACACACACACACACACACACACACACACACACTCATACACACACATATGCAAAATATCCACACCCATGAAAGAGTGGAAAATAACAATGAAAGCAGAAATTCCATTTAAAAAGGGTTTCCAAAAAGAGCCTGCGATAAGCAAAGGAAAAAAGCAACCCTTCCCAAACATCTTAATAATTTAATAGACCATAAGTCCAGTAAATCCAGTATCTCGTTTTCCACAAGCACACTTTCCATATTTTGTTTGCATCTAATCAGTGTCTGAGCTCTGAGCGCGCTGCCAAACGAGTGCGTTCTCTTTCCTTCATCCTGTTCTTTATCTGCTGTCTACACTTACACTTCCATCATCACTGCCATAAACCTTCACACACACTAGGAAGGAGTTTAGGAAGCACGGACAGATTGGTTTTTTTCCAGATGGCCATTGCAACTTTCAAAGCAGTGTAATCCATTTGATTAGTGAAAAACCCGCCAACCACAGCAAAGACAAAGAGTTCATTCAAACCCAAATCTGCACCCAGTCAGGATCTGCGATTTTTTTGTTTAGTTTTTTTGCCTTTGTTTTTCTTCCTCAGATAAACATCATATCACTTTCTATCATCTTCTTGTCTTTCGGCTGTTCCGTTTCAGGGGTCACCACAGCGAATCATCTGCCTCCATCTAACCCTGTCTTCTTCATCCTCTTCTATCTCACCATCTAACTTCATGTCCTCTCTCACTACATCCATAAATCTCCTCTTTGGTCTCCTCTAGACCTCCTGCCTGGCAGTTCCAACCTCAGCATCCTTCTATAGATACATTCACAATTTCTCCTCTGAACACGTCCAAACCACCTCAATCTGGCCTCATCTCCAAAACATCTAACATGGGTTGTCCCTCTGATGGACTCATCCTTGATCCTATTCATCCTGTCTAACCTCATCTGTCCTCCTGTCCATCCGCAGAGCAAACAAGAAGGGGCTCAGAGCCGATCCTTGATGCAGACCCACCTCCAGCTTGAACTCTTCTGTCACACCTACAGCACATCTCACCACTGTCTACAGCTCTGATACATGTCCTGCACCACTCTAACATACTTCAGTGCCACTCCAGACCTTCTCATACAACACCGCAGCCCCTCTCTCGTCTAAATCTACGAAAAGACAATGCACCTCCCTATTACCTTCTCTGTACTTCTCCTTCAGCATCCTCAAAGCAAATACAGCATCTGTTGCTCTTCACAAATGCTCACCTCTGCTCTTAACCGAGCTTCCACTATTCTTTCCCAAAGCTTCATTGTAAGGCTCATCAACTTTATTGCTCTGTAGTTTCCACATCTCCTATGTTCTTAAAGATCAACACCAATACGCTTCTCCTCCGTTCCTCTGGGATGCTCTCACTCTCCAAGATCTTGTTAAACAGACTTGTCAGAAACTCTCCTAAGCACTTCCATATCTTTCTTTATGCCTTTCATTTAATGAAGCAGTGAGGAGTTTTGTTATTGTGTCTAGCGATTTTAAGAGCTGCTCTTGGATGTATTTACAGCACACAACCGGCTCTAATCAGATGCGGATGTTTGGAGGACAATCTGGGGAAAAGACTCATAACTTGATTGCCTCTTACATAATGCATGTTGTGTCTCTCTGAAACGCTTGGTGATGAAATCCTAGTTTAGTTTTGTCCATCAGTGTTGCCATGGTGAAATGCTTCTCGATCGTCAGCCTTTTGTCTGCTTCGGATAATAACACAAGACGTCGTGACAAAGTGGTGTGTTGAAGTGCAGTTACTTTTACCACTCCAGAATATTTCCCCTGTAACAGCACATCTTGAAGTATTTTTCTCCTTTAAAACACCGAAATTTGCCAAGACTCTTTTTTTTACCTTTTATCCTTTTAGATTTAATATTGTGAAACAAATCAGAGTCTGTTCTCATTGACGTTACAGCAGCTATAAATAGTCGCTCACTCACCAGCCTCGCCTCTTCTCTCTAGTAAAGTTAATAAGACGCAACACAGCTTGTTAAGCACATTATCATCAAAAAACACCAAAAAGCATTAAAACTCCTCAGTCCTGAAAATTTACCTTTGATTTATTACAAAAAAAAAACTGACACTGGAGACTCCTTCCACATGGGTTAAATTAACAAAAACTTCACCGTATAAACAATTACACACTTTGACAACAATTTATATGTATACTTAGATTTAGATTTAGAAAAAGGAAACAAATAAAGGGAACATCTTATACTAAATGAACTTTGTACTCATATTTAGATCAAAGATGGGGAAAAAATGCAGATTAAACTTTTTGACTTATTTTGCATTTTTGTATTGGCCAGAAATTAAACAAGCCATTAGATTTTTCCCCTATTGTGACATTAAATGCAGTAGTGCCTCGGCGTGCATATATGTACAGTAATCCGATCCGGAGGCGAGCTCTTAAGGTGAAATGTCGTATTGTGAAACGTGTTTTCTCATAGGAAATAATGTAAATGCAGATAATCCGTTCCAGCCACCCCACAATATTACTAATTACATGATAATCGTTTTGCATATAAAAACAGACATGTAATGAAATAAATAGACACTACATTCACTTATATTTAATTCATTTAACCTTAATTTATGATTCCTCTTGGCACCGGCTGCTTTAAAAACCAAACTGAAACCCCATGGTGCTACGTCTTCATTAAATCTCACAGAAAATGCAACAAAAAACCCTAGTGAATTGGTGTCGCCTTGCTTTCCACTTATAAAAGATTTTGAATGGCTACCGGACGTACTCTATGCCCGACATGATACGCTCAACCGAAAGTATGTGCGCTGCCTCAATCGCTCAGTTTATGTACCTCATGTGTAATGCAAACCAATTGTACTACCAAGCATTTAATGGTACAGCACATAAACAATCCACATACACAGCATTTATATACTGTACTCTAATGCACATCTTCATATAACAGTGCATGCTTTGATTCAAATCTTTTATATCACACGTCTCTTAAGTGTTGCAGAATCATCTCTCTATTTATTTTCATATTTATAATATGGTATTAAAGTCAGAAAACGGGCAGTTTCACTGAGTGTATCGTCAATGTTAAGTCACACTGTCTTCTAACCAAAGCAAACCCTGCTGAAGTCTATATGGAAAGTTTTGGAGCAAACATTAATGACATCTAAAAGAGATTTTCGAGTCCTCTTGGACATTTTTTAATGCTTGCCCTGTTTTTTTTTGGTCTAGACTTTTGCTGATCAGCTAACACACATTGTAGAGATGCTTGGGTTTAACGTGACACCAGGCATTTCGGAAAAGTGTGTTATAAGTATTACGTTTTCAAATAGGAGATGGGATATGGCATGTCATGAAGCACATTAAATATTTTTCAAGGATATATTTATTATGCCGGAATTGCAGAACCATCAGTAGAGGAGCGAAGCTTCCAAAGCAAGCATGCAGTGCACCGGTGCTGTCCTGATGGTGCAGCGTCTGGAACAGAAAAACGTGGATCTGGGAAAACATGGAGAGGGTTTTTTTTTTTTTTTTTTTTTCTCAGCTTTTAAAAAGGCAGATGGGAAATTCAAGCCTCCAGTACTGAAAGGTTTACGATTAAGGAGTGTGGAGATGTCTTTTCCATTTACCATGGGACAAAACCTCATCTGGATCTTTGTTCTCGGGGTATTATTAGGTTGATTATACTAAATGAACAATGCTAACTCTTACGCTTTTGTCTGTCGAGCCATTAAGCTGTGATTCCACAAGCGTTCAGAACATCTGGGAGCCATCCGCTGTCCTGAAGCTCAAGCACATGGAAAACAAAAAAAAACAACCAAGGATCAATCCAAGACGCCAAATAGCATTGGCTATGGATTCTATAACAGTCTGGCGCGAGGAGAGATTTCAGTCAGACATAAATGCAAACCGAAAATCGCAGTTTTTGTCAAAGTCCCGGATGAACTACAGTATTAGATAACTTTACAGGCGGAAAGAAAGCCACTCTGGCAACATGAAGGAAGCAAGCTAAATTAGCCAAGGTCTACTGACATGCTATCAGAACACATTGATGTCACTATGTTTGTTGCAAGCAGAAATGCTAATTAAATGATTTGTAATCACTGTAGCTGTCAGTGGGGGCCAGAATTACCCATAAATCTACGTGCAGATGGCAGACCAGAAAAGACGTGTCCTGGAATTCAATGGGAAATGTAGACATGTCATTAGATCCGCATATGGAAGTGAGCGGACACGTCTTTAACATCACAGATGTGAACGGTGGCGCATCTTTGAGTCCGTATACGGAAGTTGTCCACCAAGGATACTGCCAGTCCCCCTCCTGACCCGACTCAAGGTAGCACTGCTGGTTCTCCCGCCTCAGCTGAGGACATTCTAACTCCACCTCCTGATCCCACAGAGGACATTATAACTGCATGTCCTGGCTCCACCAAGGACATTCTAACTCCACCTCCCGCCCCAGCTGAGGACATTCTAACTCCACCTCCTGACTCTTTATTGCAAATTATTGCTCAGTCGTTTAACTTCACCATGAAATTCATCACTTTGTCTTCTGACGTCACTAAGAACCTCACCACTTGAGTCCACAGGAAACGTCCTACTGTATCTTTTCACTCTGTCCTGAATCTAATTGCTCCCCTCCTGACTTCATTGCTTCACCAGCTGTCTCTTGCTGAGGACCTGATTTCTTCTCATTATTCTTCTGATCCTCTTTTCACCGCCAGACTCCATCAAGGATGTCATCATTTCTTCTCTCGACTCTGCCAAGGATGTGTGTTTGGTTATTATGATCACCATCTTGATTCTATTGTCCTTGTCACAGACTAGCCAGCATCCTGCATCATTGAAGCCATTAAGACTGAGGTTGTGGACAAAATGTCCCCCGTAAGCACGGCTCATCATGGCTGCTTTCGAGTCATATGTTGTGTCTGGCGATCTCATGCATGGTATGCCTACTGTATGCTGAGGGATTTATTTCAAATTTTCCTTCATCTTTTATGTGAATATGTTACAATCATTAAGAATGGATTTATGTCAGCGTGATCTTTATAAGTGTCCTTGTTTACTTAGTTCTCACATGATGCTTTTTAACCTTGATTGTATTTTTCTACCATTGTTTTTCCATTTCTTGGCCTTGGGACGATGTTTACATCTTAGTATGAAATGGGTGTTTTGCCATTTATGTTTGGATTTCATCGCTCAGGCTGAACCCTGGCTCTGAGTCTCCTGATTCCTTGCTCATCTAATGCTCTGGTCATTTCCAGAAGATTTTATTTTTATTTACAACAATCCGTTTGTCCTGTTTGAGTCTGGTCTTCACCCCAACAGTGCCCGTCTCAGTGCTCCGTCCATTTCTGATTAGTTTGTCTTCTTATATTACCAGTGTGTGATGTTTTGGTGTGAAGATTTTGAAATAATTCTAAAAAAATCGAAATGTCTAAATGACTCTTGACTGCTGGATCGAATTCCTCCCTAGATATACGATCTAAAACAATAACGGACTCACATGCTTTCACATTTACAGCTGATAATGAACGCATGAGAAACACATTTTTATGTTTCAGTACCAAAATGTTGAGACATGAGTCATTTGAAGCAGACTGTCAGAAGTGTTGTTCAGGTGTGTGTGTGTGTGTGTGTGTGTGTGTCCAGATTGAGAAAGCCGCGACTCGATTTAAGCTCCTCGTGTGCAGTATGTCTGGTTAACGAGACGTGACTCCACAGCGCTTTCTGCACATGCTCTGATACACGCAGATACGATCACACTCGTCCTGTTTGCACGTGATCGTGTTACTCTTCACCCGCGATGCGCGGCCGTCTCTGACGAGGACCGAAAGAAGGAAACGATAGGCTTGAAAAGCACTCGCGTTCCATGTGCGGTGCAGAGGCCTGACATTCCATTCAGCATCGGGCTGCTTCTCCGAGGGTCATGAAAAAAGCACCTGCCATGTTCATACTCCACACGTGCGGTCGGCTTTTTGCAGTGCTGACAGGCCAGCTCGGCCTCGGGGACCGCAGCCTACGGGTTCACTGTCAGCACGCCGCGTTTTCACATCCTTCGAGCGGTTTCTGTGCACCCGGGGAAGCAGTGTTGCATGCTGAGAGGATCAGCTTCTATCATAGTGCAGTGATTATTCGGGTTGGGAGACCCGGGTGAGGGAGCAGCTCCGGGAATGTGTTCTAATGATTGCTTGGGGGTAAAGCAGGATTCATATTTGGCAAACCTGTGTTTTAAAAAGCAACTTAATTCCACGGTTCTGCACGTCAGGTGTGTGGACCCCCTGAGGCTCACGATTTGTCATACTTTTGTGTCACCTTGTGGTATTAATCAAGCTATAAAACTCGCTGAATTCAGTGGCTTTAAACGGGTTAATCAGCAAACTGTGCCGTTTGAGTTTTCTGAATATGTCAGGTAGAAGGAAAGTTATCGTCACAATCATAGCAGGTCAATTCTCCCGCCATCGGAATGAGGGAATGATGGGAATCTCCTTAGTTGTTTTCTTTGCTTGATGCAGGACAGTGATGTGACGGCTCTGAAACACAGTGAAATCTTTCACGTCCTCCCACGCTGCTGTTTATGAAGCCAGGCGCTGCTGACGGACGGAGAACTGATTCACACAAGTCAGCTCGCCACAACGACCCCATCATATTTTGGGCATGAAGGAATGTAGGAGATAATAATGAGTGCATTTGAGGACACGGGAACACATGCAGAGGACAGAAAAGAAAAAAAAAATCTATGACTGAAAATTCCCGTCTCTAATTAGTCACTTGTGCAAAGCTTGTTTTTTTACTGACTTTTCTTCCAGATTCGGAACGAGCCAGCGTTACACTTTCTGAAACACGGACTTTATGCAATGTGTGTGTGGTTTTTTTTTATATATATATTATACACATACAAGACCTATAAAGAAAGAAAGCAATCACGCAGCTCAGTGTCTATCTCGCAAGGCATGAAGTCGCACATGTGTAAATCGTTCAGGAAATATTTCAGATGTTCCGCAGCAGAGACTCAAACATCCACATCTGCGTGTCATTACTGTACGTGGAAGATTACAGAACGGCTCTTTTAAGGTTCAATCTGAATTTAACGCTCCACTTGTGCACGCGGTTAGATCGGGCATGCGGCTCGCTGGTAATGACTTTGACATAATACGCAAAAAGAATGAAAAAAGTAAGCTTAAAATCATAGAAGTACAGGGCTTTTATCTTTCATGTTTACAATACTGCGGACACATCAAGCTGTCAGTCAGATACGTCACCCTATAAAAGAACAGAGACAGATGTGTAATAAAGAAACTTCACGCCTCAGTATTCAGACCTTGAACATAACTATGGACTAAAGCTCCAAATGATCAAGTTGAGTAATTTGTTCAATCAAAATAATAACAGAGACGCCAAGAAAAGATGTGCTGCTTTTTTTCTTTTGTGGGAATGAACGGAAAATTTGCATTTACATTAACAGATTGTAGATTTGCATTGTATATTGTAACAGGAAGTTGCTTTACTTTATCCGTTGCTTTACGTGAACAGTAAATGATGCGAAAATAAAACAAAACGCAACGTTACAGTCAGTGCTGGATCAAGTGCTATTTATTCTATGTGCTGTAGAATAATGAGTGTGGAAGCCATTTTGTTAAATTACACCAGCGCTCGGGGGCAGCGGTAACACGGCGGTTAAGCGGTTGCACTACTGATTGCAAAGGTCACGGGTTCAAACCCCAGCACCACCAATCTGCCACTGCTGGGCCCTCAAGCAAGGCCCTTAACCATCCACTGCTCAGACGTGTAATGTGTACAATGTAAATCGCTCTGGATGAAGTTTTCTCGCGAATGGCGTACGTAAATGATTAATGTTGTCATCACAAACAGGACTATTCATGCAGTAACACACTGACCGGCCGAAACCCTGGTCGCCGTTTGGATTTACAACAACATTTGAGACTAAAATGTTTTAGCTTCAACAATCACTTTAATCCGAACGGACACGATGAGGAGCTTCCCATTTCTTACACAACCTTATCAGAAGATGTCTCCTGCAGTCATGGAAAAGATCAAAAGATTACTGCGATCAAAAGAGTTGCAACGAGCAAAGACAACAACTCAGGAGATGAAAACCGCTTGGTCTAGTCGTAGGGTAAAAACGGCCAGTAGAAATCAGAGCTACTGTGTGTTTAATATTGAAAGTAGGAGCATTTCCATTCGCACACAGGAAATCCTTTGTTCCCAATTCTTGGTAAGAGTTTTCCTCTACACTTATACATGATTGCCAATATGTAATTGCTACTACAAGTTTATTTTCTATTATGTTACTATCCTCGATACTGGATGTTGTCCTTCAAGACTGGAAATGTCCTTCAAATTCAATAACGTATCTGTCTGTCTATATATCTATGGGATGAGAACTCACAGCATTGGAATTAAAGAGCGAAAATAACTGTTGCAATGTTGCATAAGTTTGCTGAAACAATTTCATCTTCAGCATGTATTTTCTATTCTTTCTTTTTTTTTTTCAGATTTAAAGGCAACAACCCAGTCTCAGGTGTTTTTAAGCAATAAAAATGTGTAAAAATCTCCAAAGTGTCAACTACAACACAGGGGACTTTATTAATCTGAATGTGAAGCTTAGAAAAACTACTTCCACTGAATTCCAGTCGATTGTGTCACATACTGGACGATCTGATGTAACTTTTATACTCGAACCTACTGATCCACTTAATACAGGTACGTGTGTGTCCTTATTTGCGAAATAGTTTAGAACCACCTGTAAGAAATGGCAAGAAATGCTGTAAAAAAAAAATTTTAAGCGGAAGTGGGCGGGGCTAGCAGTTACAATTTCATGAATGTAAAATCAGACAGATTTTCGATTATACTTCTTTGTATTTATATAAATATTTTACTCCGAGTTCAGGTTCACTTCACCGATGTTTAGAGCCCGCTTTTATGTAACTAACATCTGCACAAACTGTTCATGACAATCAACATCGACCTACATGAGCGGCGTTTATAAAATGTTCACATCTGTGCGATGTTAGGATGAAACTTTATAATTGTCTTTGCAGGTTTATTTCCATGTTCATGTAATTTACAGTGTGTGTCATGATGTATGAAGTGGACATACAGTATCTGGTTATGGAAGTGTAATCTGGCCTTATGAACTCTGCCGATAAGTAAAGTGTAATTACAACCGTGTAAACACAGAAGTAATCACAGACGTGTATAGTTCTATAAACCTCCAGTTGAAGGAATGTAGAAATCAAATCGTGCCAAAGCACTGAGGTTATAATTTGGTGTATAATTACATTAGATTAGACGTGACCACCTGTTCGTGACCTTCTGTACCTGCTCCCCATCATGCACCTCTCTGTCTTGTTCTCACAGTACGGCATCTGCTCCAGCGCTCCAGCGCTGACTCCTGAGAACGTATGGAAATAAAAAAAGAAATAAAAGAGTAAAAACGCCGCCACTAGTGGAACCTCGGCAGCCGGAACAAGTCCCAACCAGTCACTGGGAAGTTTCTCTCTTAGTGTGTTTAGAAATTCTTCAGCCAGTTCTTTGATGCTAGCCAGGTCCGGTGAGTGTGTGTGTGTGTCTGTTGGTTAAGTGAAACGGACAGCGATTTTGATCTAGACCATCAACTCATTCACCAATGTTTATGAGAATAATCCATTTGAAATAAATTCAGTTTTATTTAAAACAAACCCTCGACACTGAGCAGCTTCGCAAAATTCCTGGCCGAACAATCCAGAGGTGAGAGTGGAGAAGGAAATACTCCATCAGGTGACATCATGAGGAGACCTTGAGAGGAACCAGATTTGAAAGGAAACATGTCCTCATCTGTGTGATTCTGGATAGTGTGATTATACACTGATCAGTCGTAACCTTAATACCACAGAACATTAACACATTAACACTGATAATCTCGGTTATACTGCAGTAAACTGGTGACAGGATCACGGGCGCCTGAGGCTCTCGCATGCACCTGGAGACTGAAGGCCAGCCCGTCCTGTCCCATCCCAAGCAACGCCAATGCAACACAAATCATTCAAAAAAGTCAATGCTTGCCATGATTGACAGGCACCAGAACACCCAGTACAAAGGGAACAAGACCGCTGACCCCGCCCCTAAACTACCCAGATCCCAATCCGATCGAATCTCATGGGATGCGCCGGACAAGCGAGTCTGAACCACGGAGGCCCCGCCCCACCAAACCCACAGCACCCAAAGGGTCCGCTGCCAACCTCCTGCCGAACACCACAGCGCCCCCCAGAGATCCCGCAGAGCCACTAGATCCCGAAGGGCCAAAGCAGCCATGGTGGTGCAAGGAGAACCTACAGTATACTTGTTATGAGGGGGCGCTTCAATATGGCGGCCCTCGGTATTTAATATTRTATGGGAGCCCCAACGCAGGACTTGGAGGGATATGGGCCGTGGATTGTTTATTTCGGGAGGAATAATCGGCTCGCGTGAACACCACAGAGTTTATAAGGAGAAGGAGGGCGCGCTTATGGCGGCGCGTGTCACGGTGCTTCGTCACACAAACAGGTACTTTGTTCGCTGTTGTGATTATTCTTGCCTTTTCCACCGTTCTTTTCAATTCTCTCCCTTTTTTCTTATCTCCTTCTCTTTTCACTTTTCTCTTTTCACTTT
>QMIH01002076.1:0-27862 GCA_003987875.1 Clarias batrachus
TATATATATTTATCACGACAAGTGTATTTGCATTATGTTAATTCTGCATTTATTTCTCTTTTTTTTATTTTATAAGTCAAACGAGCTTAACCGGTGAATAGGTTAGAAATCTAGAAATCCTAAGGTCCTGTGTGCAGGTGATCTGGGAGCTTTGCTCAGTCCAGCAGGACCCCCAGGCCCTCCCTGCCCACTGTGGCTGCACTGCCACCCTCCTCCCACTAGAGGGCACATTGTAATGCTGGCATTGTCCTGGGGAGCTCCTACCACCCTGAGTACCGTGTGATCTCTCCAGCATGACCGAGCATGGAATAAAATGCAGATACAGCTCGCTTCACCTACACCTCCATCTCTGCCCTCGTCCTCCACTCTCGGAGCGGGCGAGGTGGTTCACACGCACTCAGGCTCCTGAAGCTGGCACTATTCTGCAAAAAAAAATAAAAAAATAAAGCGGGATTCATTAAAACTGTTCTTACACAGCTCTTGTTTCAGTCCTGCCTGGTTCTGTTAGTCTCTCTCTCTCGCTTTCTCATTTTAAGCGGAAGTATATTTAGACCGTACAATTATATAAGGAAAATAAAAGGCCTGAAATGTAAAGGGCATGAAAGTGATTCGTCTCATATTCAATTTATAATAATCTCAATGTCTCTGATGTTTCTAATGCTACCAATACTTACTAATTCTATATTTTTATAACAAAACAAAAAAATGCTCTCAGGACCCTCCCTTAGGACAGGCGACTCCACCGTTCCTCCCTGCACTATATGATCATTTATTACATCTCTATTTGCATATAGGAAAATGTATGCATTTGATTGTCGCTCTACAAACATGACAAGGTGCTGCTTATGGTTGTAGACTGTTGTGTTAAGGCCGTGTGAAGTCACGCCTGTGAAAGCTGATGCTCCGGCATTTGAAAAAGGAATTCAATAAGCTTACTTTTGGAGCCTGAAAGCTGCCGTCATTAGGAGCACCTGTACACCCGCTCACTTATGCAGCTATCTGATCAGCCACAGGTCAGGTCTGATCTCTGAAACATCTGATCTCTGTGACTTTAACCGTAGTGTCAGATCTTCTGCTTTGTGGATTTCTAAAGCTGTACATGCAGTGATCCCTGAGGAACCGTGAGAGAGATGAGGGGATTCAATCTGACAAGAAGGAACTCAAATAAGCACGGGTTACAAACGTGACGAGAAGAAAAGCATCCCAGAATGCACTGCATGTCCACAATCCAGGAAGAAGTGATAGAATAAAACATCTGAGGCTACAGCGTGCACCCCAGGAGATGTGAAGGGGTT
Organism: Clarias batrachus; assembly: GCA_003987875.1. Lineage (NCBI taxonomy): Eukaryota > Metazoa > Chordata > Actinopteri > Siluriformes > Clariidae > Clarias > Clarias batrachus. Next base: position 1,296 of record QMIH01002076.1, read on the forward strand.
TTTTTTGTTTTGTTTTGTTAAATAAAGAAAAAGGGTCAGTGGAGGCTCAGTGTGTGTTAAGGCTCAGAGTTCTGATCAGTAGGTCGGCGGTTCGGCCCTTACGCCCTTAATCCTGTTTGCTCCAGGGGTGCTGAAAGAAATGTCTGACACTGTGTGCTGACCTCAGAATCTGGAATGTGTGAAGAATAAATAATTTCACTATAGAATAATGTAAATGTGATTAATGAAGGCTGAAATTTTTTTTTTTATGGTTTTATACACTGAGCCGCTGTTCGAATAATAGTAATAAGATCAAAGTAAAGGCATCACAGTGGCGTCGCTGTTCGCACACTGTGTTTGATTCCCGCCTCAGGGTCTGCGTGCATGGGGTTTTCATGTTCTCCCCGTGATTAGTGGGTTTTCTCCAGGTTCTCCGGTTTCCTCCCACAGTCCAGAGACATACAGTGTAGGCTAACTGGGTATGAATACATCTGTCAGCATTGGCCTCCATAATTTCTAGCTAGACTACAGAGGTGATTAGATGGATGGTGGAATGGAATAAAAATAATAATAATAATAATAATAATAATATGGGCAATGTGTCTCAGGCTGGTGAGGTCTGTGGTGCCACCACCAGGTCATCATGGCTGGGTCCTTGCATGACCTTTTACTCCACTACCCACATTCAACCTCTGCATGCATGGTCGATCGCAAGTACAGTTGGGAAACGAGAAGTTCGTGTGTGACAGGAAGCTCATCCTGCATAAAACCTGTGCCTGATCTTGCTGGTTAAATGATGCAATGTGGTGCCCCTAGGATAAACAGGGCCTAAGTAATATGAGAATCAATAAATTAATTCATTGATAAAATAATGCAAAAATGGTTCATGCAATTATTAATTAGGATTTTTATTCATATTAAAATTACCTATTCAACTTATACTTATTACCTATTAATTATTCTCATCATCAGCAGTGAAAAATGGTTTCCTAACCCTACCTTCACTCACAGCAAAGCCTGTGAATGGGTAATCAGTTTAATTTTACAGAAATGACCAACATTGCAATATAAGGAAACCGATGTGAGGTCTTTTTGCTTTCACCCGTCTGCTTACAGCATGTGAGGAGAGCTGAAAAGAGCCTGTACGGGACTTTTTGCTCAGAGGTTAAATATAGCAGGTCTTTGTTTCCCTGCTGCACATATGCAGTATATAAATAGAGCTGTGTTCACTGCTATTAGGGAAACACACACACACACACACACACAGTAGTTTATACTGTTGTGGTTTACACAAGCAGAAGATGACACGGTAATGAACCAGTCAGGATTTTAAATAACTTCAGTCCCATACAGACAGAGACAGTTCAGTGTGGATCCCGCCAGACGCTCGCTCAGCTCAGCTCCAGATTTAACACAGGTCTGTGTGTGGGTTAGCCAGTGGTGAGGAAAATCATCAGACGGAGCCCTGCGTCCTGTGTGTCAGGACTCCTCTCTGTGGCTGAGGCATGTGTCCTCCCTCACTCACTCATTCTTTATCCTGTGTACAGGCTCACGGTGCGGAGCCTATCCCAGAAGACTTAGGGCATGTGGCGGGGTACACCCTGGAAGGGATGTCGATCCGTCACAGGGCACACACACACACACACTCGTACGCTCATTCGCACACTAATCAAACCTGGGCCCCCTAGGTTACCACTGTGCCTTCTGAGGCATGTMCATTTAGTTTGAATAGTGTGTTGCATTTATGAACTCAATGAACTGCTACAGAGAAAACAACATTTTATTCTTACATGCAACAAAAACATTTTGAACTCTGAAAAAAAAAAACTTCTAGGTTGAAGGTTACTTTCAAATAAAATACTCAATGTCTATTTGAGTCCTCCTCATATTTAGGAAATAAAAAGCCAAACTTAAATGATCCACTTGCAGCAAAACAAAAATGCATCCATGTGCTGTCATGCTTATTGCACGTACTGGAGCGTGCAGTCGGCCGTCAACCTGTGTGCTTGGAGACTGTTCTCCCCGTGCTTGGTGGGTCTCCTCTGGGTACTGTGGTTTCCTCCCAAAGTCCAAAGACCTGCAGGTTAGGTTAATTGACGTTGCCAAATTGCCTGTAGTGTGTGAAGTAGATATGTGAGTGAGTATATATGTGTGTGCRCCCAGTGATGGATTGGCACCCCGTCCAGGATGYACCCAGCCTTGTGCCCTAAGTCTCCTGGGAKAGGCTCCAGGAYCCCCCATGACCATGAATACAGAATAAAGCGTTATAGACGATGAGTGAGTAAATCCTCATTATTTATTTTCCAAAGCCACCGGGAGCCGTAGCAGAGAGATGAAAGAGGATTGTATGGTGTGTATGATCAGGAGAACCTTGTGGAACATCATCACTACATGTTACTGCTCCAGTCAGGAGAATGAGCGGAGCTGCAGTATACACTCACACACTCAATAACTGAATCTGAAACAGTTTGTCCTTCCTACTTCTCTCTCTCTCTCTCTCTCTCTCTCTCTCTCTCCTTCATCATTTCTCATATGGTAATATGTCTATAGTCTGTGTCTGCACAGATATTTATGCAGGACATGTTAATGGCATGACTTTACTTCATTCGATGTAATGGATGTACGTGATAAAAAAAATAAATAAAAAAAACATTTGGACAAAGAGTTTAATATCTTTCTGTCCAGTTAATAAGTGCGAGAATTTCAGACACCACCATCATGAGTGCTGTGTGTGCGTGTGTCCAACCCAGTAATGGAAAGAGAGTACCATTGCCAAGTACATGTGTGTCCACTGATAGGCATGCTATGGTACACCCTCGTACCTGCTACATCCACTTTGTATGTTATAATAAGTGACTAAAACTCCTCTTTCTCCTGCACAGGTCTTCCTCTAGCCTTCATATCCTGTATGTTGTTTATTAATGGACCAGTAATGACACCAGTGAGATGATTAACACCCCAGCAATGTTTCTGTACCTGATCCACTCGGACCACAGACTTCAACTTCTATCCCAAATAACATCTGCTTTGTACTCATGGGCGGAGTACAGCACGGATAATAATAGTGCAGTGCAGAGGTATTAAAATATGGACGTGAGCTTGGGGAAGGTCATTCGACCTTCATCTACTCATTAGGTGCAAGAATAATATCTGCCTGATCCTTTATTAGGACATTCCATGGRTGTGCTACCTTTGAGCATAGTAAACTATAGTAAGTAGATAGTTTAACTTAAAATGTAAATCTGTCTTGTTCCAGCTAGCAGGCTAATTAGGTCTCCAATTTAGCTAGTTTTTTTGTTGTTGTTGTTGTTGTTGTTGTTGTTAATTTGGTCTGGAGGAACGTTGTTTCGTTTCACTGTATACTGACTGTATATGGTTGAAATGACAATAAAAGCCTACTTGACTTGACTTGACTTGAAGTCTTGTTCTGGATTTATACCGGTGATAGTTCTTGTCTCACATCGAGCTTCGTGCAAGTGTGTTGTTTAATTCGTTGCAGAAATACATAGTTCCATACAGCCAACATCTCTACTGCGACAATCTCCGACATCTTTTTCTTTCAACTACTGTATRTTATATTATCAAAGTGCTCATTTATTGCAGAATATATTTTTGTTGTTGTARGAMTTTTTTATTTTAATATTGAATACCCAAATTCAGTATCTCAGAAAATTAGAATATTACTTAAGAGCAACAATAATTAAAAAAAAAAAATATTGGACTACTGAACATGTACAGCTCTCACTACTTGGTCAAGGCTCACTTTGCCTGAATTACTGTAGCAATGCGGAGTGGCATGGAGGCGATCAGTCAGTGGCACTGCTGAAGTGTTACTGTATGGAAGCCCAGGTTGCTCTGATAGCGGCCTGCATCTCTTCTGTGTTGTTGGGTCTGGTGTTTTTCGCATATCCCTTATCATGGTACCCCATAAATTCTCTACGAGGTTTAGATTGGGGGAGTTTGCTGGCCAGTCAAGCACAGGGATACCATGGTCCTTAAACCAGGTATTAGTACCTTTGGCAGCGTGAGCAGGTTTCCTGCTGGAAAATTAAATCAGCATCTCCATAAGGCTGGTCAGCAGAGGGAAGCAAGCAGTGCTATAAAACCTCTTGGTAGACGGCTGCGCTGATCTTGAACCTGATAAAAGACAGTGGACCAACACCAGCAGATGACATGGCTCCCCAAACTACCACTGACTGTGCAAACTTCAACAACTTGGATTCTGTGCTTCTGCTCTCTTCTTCCAGACTCTGGGACCTTGATTTGTAAATGAAATGCAAAATTAACCTTTATCTGAAAAGAGGCCTTTGGGCTCTGAGCAACACTCCAGTCCTTTTTGTCCTCTGCCCAGGTATTAAACCTCTAATGTTGTCTCTGGTGGTAGAGTGGCTGGACACGATGAATGCTACTGTGGTAGCTCTTGGAGCACTAACTCCAGCTTCRGTCCACTCATTGTGAATATCCCCCAAAAATTCTTGGACGGGCTTCATTTTACAATGCTCTCGAAGCTGATGTTATCCCTGTTGCTTGTGCTTTAACTTTCCATTAATGTGCTTGGAAACAGCACTCTGTGAACAGCCAGCCGAGGTGGCTTGGAGCCATTTGTTCCCATGAACATTTATTAAGTGGAATGTCTGATCCTTGATAATCGACTCATGGAATGGATGCATCTGTGGACGGACAATCTCTGGGAACTGTACGCCCAATCATTCACCAACATCACTTGCACATTACAGGAACTTGGCCAGGAGCACATCCCCCATAGGCTCCAAGCCATTTCCACAAGGAGGAGTTCTTCGGAGGCTGATGTTTCCAGTCATGGCATATAGAGACATAACAGGAGTTTTTACTCACAGAACTGTGTTCTGTTATTCTGCACAATCAAAAGTCCTTCATATAATGACTTTCGACGAAGATTCAGATGGAGAATTGCTTGGAAAAAAAAAAAAGCACAGGTGAGTCCAGCAGTTCTACAAATGAAGACAAATTAAAGGAATAACTACTGGTGTTTTAGCTCCACTTCTGAGTGATCACTTTTATCCCGTAATGAAACTACACTGATGGGCGTGGTTTCTTCCAGAATAGCCCCACCCCCATCTCCAGGGCACAGGGTCACTCTGTAGTTTGAGGAAAAACAAAACGGAAATGAATAGAAAGAAGTCTAAAACGTTTCTAAGCTTTAATATTACAAATACCTCCATCCCCCTTTACTCTGGGCCACACCCACTCATTTCAAATATTCACTGCAGCGATGAGAACACTTAAGGCCTTGTTTTCCCATTCCAAACATACACACACACATATGCGTCCCTCGCTCCTTTGAGGCATGAACATCTACCTGGAAGCACTGTAAGGACTGTAAATAATAAAAGTAAATAATATTCTTTAAGCWCATGATAACCTATGGTAAAATTATCTTTCAAACAACACTGTCCAGMGTTCAAGATCCAGTGCTATAATAAATTTCCCAAACWCGTGGGCTACAATGGAAAAAGAGGAGAAAAATGGTGATAGGGGAGAAAACAGGTCTCAGACAGAGCTGTCTTTGTTTCATATTACGGAGAAGAAACGGGTGAATTGTAAGAGACCAAGACTCGAACCTCATGAATGCATTGTCCTACATGTCTGTGTCGTTTTACTGTTGAGAGTTCACAGTCATGGTGGCATAGTGGTGTAGTGGTTAACACTGTTGCTTCATGCATCGAGGGTGGATGGTTTGAGTGCCTTTTGGGGGTGTGTGTGTATTCTCTCCATATTTGATGAGTTTTCTCCAACAGTTCAATTGAATTTATATAGCACTTTTAACAAAGGTCATTGTCTCAAAGCAGCATCACAAAATGAAAAGAACATTTATGGAAGTGTGTATGAGTTAGAAAAACTGTGTTTAGATAATAAAGAAATTGTGAGATTGTCCCTGATGAGCRCCCTGTGAAATTTCGCATCGATGTTAAGATACTATTTTTGACGTATAAAGCACTAAATGGTCTCGCGCCGCAGTATCTGAGTGAACTGTTAGTGTCTTACGATCCGCCACGCCTACTTCGATCAAAGAATGCAGGCTGCCTGTCAGTACCACGYATTATTAAAACTACAGCAGGGGGCAGAGCTTTTTCTTACAAAGCCCCAAAGTTATGGAATAGTCTTCCTATTAATGTTCGGGACTCAGACACAGTCTCAGTGTTTAAGTCTAGGCTAAAAACCTATTTATTTAGCSMAGCATTTTTGTAAATAGATTARCCTTAGGTAAAGGAGCAGATCTGGGGGACTCATGGACGTAGAGTATTCTGGTGAACTGGTATGTTTAGATGCTGTCCTCCCCACTCTCATTGATCACTCAGGTTTGTTGACGGTGAGGTGATCGGTTGCTTTACATCTCAGGGAGCCCTCATGTCTGTGTTTCCTTCTGGCTCTCCCTTTTAGTTATGCTGTTATAGTTAGTCCTGCTGGAGTCCCTGCTTGCACTCTGCACTAAATATACATTCACCTTATACATTGTTTGACTGTGACCAGACCTAACTGTTATCTCTCCTTCTCTTTTGCTCTCTCCTCTTCTCTCTCTCTCTCTCTCTCTCCCTCTCCCTGTCTCTCTGTCGAGCTATACAGTACATGCCACTCCTGAGTTCCCAGTGATCCAGACCCCTCTGCCCCCTGGACCTGTCTAAGTCGTCCTGAAGTCCTGCTTCTGGTTGGAGATCTCGTCACATGTGGTCTACCAGGAATGCGTGTCATGGCTGGTTCCACTTTTCCACGAAGACCTGTCCTGTCCTCGACTGATGCAGACAGCTGTTCTCTGGGGACCTGTGACTTCAGTCGCTCGATAGTTCAAGACTGGAATTTCCTACAGTCTACCTGAGCCTCCAGGGACAAACTGGACTCCATTTAATTTAAACACATCTCCTGTTACACTGAACTTCCAGTACACATTATTATGCTGATCAATCCCTGCTATCCGTTTTCACCCAGATGAGGATGGGTTCCCTGTTGAGTCTGGTTTCTCTAAAGGTTTCTTCCTATTACCATATCAGGGAGTTTTTCCTTGCCACCGTCGCCCTCGGCTTGCTCGTCAGAGACAATCTTATCATTTTGATTCATACACATTCACATWTCTTACAAACTTAATTATTTTGATTGTGTTAAGCTGCTTTGCGACAATGTCAATTGTTAAAAGCGCTATACAAATAAAATTGAATTGAACTGAATTGAATTGTCTGAGCCCCAAACACTGTCTGGAAGGCTATTCTCAAATCTTAGGAGTTAAATATGAGAACGCTCTACCCCCTTTTATAGATTTTGATATTCTGGAAACTACCAGAAATCTGGAGTTTTGCGATCAGAAAACCGGCTAGATATGTGGGAGCTAAACCATTTAGAGCCTTGATTGTAAGTAATGCTAGTTTGTAATTAATTCTAAACTGAACAGGTAGCCAGTGTAGGGATGATAGTATTGGGATTATATGATCATATTTTCTTGATCTGGTAAGAACCCTGGCGGGTGATCTGGTGAGAACTGTATAGAGGATGCCGGACAATCACCCAGTASTGCATTACAGTAGTCCAGTCTGGAGGTCATGAATGCATGAACCAGCTTTTCTGCATCAGATACAYAAAACGTTCCTAARCTTGGCAATATTTCTAAGGTGGGAAAAGGCTGTTTTTGTGATATTGGAAACATGATTTTCAAAGGACAGGTTACTGTCTAATATYACGCCCAGGTCTTTCACTGTCAAGCTTGTAGTAATAGTACATCCTTCTAAACGCAGTCTGAATTGGTCAATAAATAATATCTCTGTCTTATCTGAATTTAGTAAAAGAAAATTATCGGTCATCCAATCTTTTATATCTTGAACACACTCAGTTAATCTAGACAACTTGGGTATTTCGTCTGATTTTATTGAGATGTACAGTATAACTGGGTATCATCAGCATAACAATGGGAAATAATCACATGTCTTCTAATGATGTTTCCCATGTATATGGAGAACAGCAGAGGTCCTAAAACTGATCCTTGTGGGACCCCATATTTCACTGGAATTACACCGGACTGTTCTCCATTTAAATCTAGAAATGGTATCAATCAGACAGGTAGGATCTAAACCGTTTTAATGCCTGTCCCTGAATATCTATGTGATTTTGTAAGCGATCTATGAGAATATTATGATCTGTAGTGTTGAATGCAGCACTAAGATCAAGTAAGACTAGTATTGAGATGCAGCCTTGGTCCGAAGATAAAAACAAATTTGCAATTTTAACTAGTGCAGTTTCTGTACTATGATGGGGCCTGAAACCTGACGGAAATTCCTCGAGGATATTGTTTTCCTGTAAGAATGTGCATATTTGAGCTGATACTATCTTTTCTAATATTTTTTATATAAACAAAAGGTTTGAAATCGGTCTGTAATTTATTTCATTATTTCATGTCTAAATTAGTTTTTTTTTTTTTTTTAAAGAAGTGGCTAAATAACTGCCAACTTGAAAGATTTAGGGACGTGACCTAGATAGTGAGAATTTAATAACGTTTAGAAGCGGCTCTCCAGCCGTATGTATCATTTCTTTTAGAAATTTGGTTGGGATTGGATCTAACTAGCASGTTGTGTTTTTGCTGTGGTGATACGTTTGTACAACTCTACCTATCCTATACCTGTAAAGCATTGAAAATCTAAATGTGAAGCTTTAGACTGGACTGGATGAGATGCTGTTAGAATTTGAACGTCCATTATTTTCTTYCTGATACTCTCCATTTTTTTCATTAAAAAATTCATGAACTTCACTTCTAAACTGTGATGGAGTACTCTCTGCAGATATTTTAGGTTTTGKTAGKCTAGCCACTGTACTAAACCTGGGATTGTTTTGGTTTCTTGCTATCAGTTGGCTCAGATGCTCGGCCCTAGCAGCTTTTAGAGCCCGTCTATAGCTGGACATACTACCTTTATACGCGATTCTAAAAACTTCTAATTAAGGTTTTCTCTATTTTAGTTTGAGGCTACGGGTTGCTCTCTTTAGGGCGCGAGTATGACTGTTGTGCCATAGTGCAAGTGTTTTATCTCTGACATTTTTTAATCTGATGGGGGCAACAGTGTCTAATGTACGGGTAAGTCCAGTGCCTATGCTGTTAGTTAATTTATCTAGATCGTCTGCATTTAGGGGTCTAATAAGAAATTGATTACTTGTGAATCTGTCTTTGGTGGTCGGATTAATGTTTCYACAAAATTGACAACGTGGGGAGACACAGCTAATCTGTTCTACAGGTCGAGTATATACTAAGAGAAGATGATCTGTGATATCACTTTGAGATAGAATCTCTCTATTAGAGACATCTATACCATGGGATATACTGTAATTAAATCTAGTGTATGATTAAAATGATGAGTTAGTCAATTTATATTTTGTTTTAATTTAGCAAATCCATAAATGCGAGTGCTAAAGCATCATTAGCATCATCTACATGAATATTAAAGTCTCCTACTATCAACACTTTGTCAGAGTTAATCAGTAGACAGGATGAGTAGGCTAATGTAATCTACTTTTCCAAATCGCCCATTGTGTGTGTGTGGGTGTGTTTGTGTATGTGAGGATAAAGCGGTATAAAGAGTGAGCCAGTAAGAGTTTTTTTTTCTTTTTTCTGAGAGCCTCACCGGCCTCTGGATCACTTGTTATGATTGTGACGCAAGAGAAGGTGTGTAAATAACGGCTTTTAACTGCACACACTCCACATTAGCGACTGCTTTTGGATGCTTTGTTCTAATWAGAGACCGATTCTTCCTTGATTTTGTTGTGTTGATTTTCCTGTGGCTTTTTATTTGTATAAACAAAACACCTTTCSCAGTCCGCATTGGCTTTGGACCAGTTGCCAACGTCCTAGATAAGAAGAGTTTCTTTTGTTACCACAAAGACTCACATAAGCGTTCACTCATGGAATTGCGCTCCCTCTGTCTCTCTCTCTCCCTCTATTTAAAACATATACTGTAGCATAATTATAGACACACAAAGTTTCTCCCAATTACATTGGCCAAGATTTTTATTACCAATACTAATAATAGTAGTTCTATTATTATTATTATTATTATTATTATTATTATTGTAGTGCGCAGGGCCCTTTTTTTCGTTAAGATTATTATTATTATTATTATTATTATTATTATTATTATTGTTGTTTTATTATTTGCTTTCCCACACTTTTGGTACTTTTGGGGTCCTTAACATCCTCAAAAACTCATCAAAATTGGCGGCCATCAGGTGAGGCCTCAGTGAGGCTTGGCCCAGGGAATCGCACATGCCCGGCACAGCGCCYCCTAGAAAATCGTGCCTCATAGCTCAGACACACTTCCACGTATACGTATAAAACCCGGTGTTCATGTAGCTGAAAAAGTTTTGCGTCTAATCAACAGGAAGAGAGTTATACTTCTAGGGAATTAATACAATTGGCACCAAACCAGGCAAATATGATCTAAACAAGTTGCCGATGCAAAATTGCGAAGGGATTTTTGATATCTCAARCRGTTCGGCCGTGGCGATGCTTTAAAATCATGGCGAATAAAAATGAACAGGAAGTGGCTAATAACTTCTGTGTACATTAAGTTATGTACATGAAACTTCACAATAATGTTAAAAGTAGGAAGCTGATCACTTCATATGACAATCATGAGTCTACGTCTTAGCTACTAACTGGCAGCAGGAAGTGTGTCACTTTTGGAAATCAGTAATATTTTGTCCTTTACTTTCACCTGATTTGTTTCAAAATCAGTCAGAATAATGAAAGGACATGGGTCATTTGGCACCATGGAGGATTTGTTTATAATTTGAATCATGTTGCCATGGTGACGATTTAACTAAAGRAAAAAAAATGATCTCCTCTTATCTTACGAGTGGTAAGACCTATGGTTCCAAAATTTTATGGGTGTAGACTTAAACTGAATATGAGAAAGGCCTGAGTGCCTGGAACCCGGGCGTGGCAAAGGGTCTGTACAGCGCCCCCTGGAACTTTGTCAAAATTTAGCTGCATAACTCATATCCACTTTCACATATATGAATGAGACCCAGGATAAATTTAGATCTCATTGAGGTGACCTAATTGCATACCCCATGTCATGGAATCTGATGAACAGGAARTCAGTTATTTGGCGTTGTTTAAAAAATGCACCCATTGGAATGTGATACACTACTCTTACAGGATTCATATGTTTTTAACCAAACAGGGTCCAATATAATCTCAAGACATTGAGGATGTAATATTGCGAAGGGCTGGTTGATAGCTTAAACGGGTCGGCCGTGGCGAGCCCTTAAACCTACGGCGAATAACAGGAAACAGGAAGTGGCTAATAACTTCTGTATAAATTGTGTGTCGTTCATCAAACCTCAGCTGTAGGTTAAGAGAAGAAACCTGCTCACAGTGACATGGGTACCATGTGYCTCAGTCATAGCGCCACCAACTGGCAGCAGAAAGTGTCTACTTTTAGAAATGTAAATATTTTGGGACTAATTTTTAGCTAATTGCCTTCAAATTCAGCCACAATAATTTGAAGACACGGCTGATGTGAAACTGTAAACAACTTTTACTTGAAGATTTTATTAGATGTGTGAACGTCTTAAATGTTGTTATAGTTTAAAGGAAGTTTGTTCAGAAATGCATTTAGTGCTTATAGAATGTGAAAAAAATCTATAAGCAATAAATGAAAAGTAAATGATATATGTCTTTCTTCCTTTTTTTTTGCTGGTTAGAAAAAATAGGTCCATTATACATACAATCTGAACAGTGAGTTTTGTGATATATTCAAATTCTTTTTGTTGACTTATTATTACATTTTAAGAAAATTCACAGTTAATCGCAGAAAGTTTTTTTTTTTCAGTAACTGCATGATGTTTTCAAGGTCARTGGATAATCATGTTTAATAATCCTGATTTCAACAGAGACCAAAATGATCATGATTATAACTGTTGCCATATTAAGCAGCCCTATTTAACAGTATGAGTTTGTTCAATATGTCTAAGTATCTAAGTAAAACAATAAAAATGTTTTTTGTTATTCATTTATATTATGTAATAAAAGCAAAAATGTATTATGCATATATACTGGTGCAAGTGAAAATTCTTGAAAGTGGAAGTACTTATCTGACCAAACAAGTGAATGTAAAAGGGAGGATGAAGCGTAATTATCCCCTGGGAAAGAAAAAAAAAACAGTCCATCAACTCCATGAGAGTGAACAGTGGGAACAACAGTCCGGTCAACCAGTATTATCCAGTTTATGTCATCAATAACAGATGTTAATTGTGTATCGCACTCAGTTGCTCATACAGCAGGGGAGTTGCCTCTTGATCTGTTGGTTGATTACAATTCATAAACACCAATGGGCAACCTCATTTAGAATCAGCATAGACAACATGAATGTGATGTGCTCATCAAAACTGCGTGTCATTTTAAAAGAAGAAATTAGTCTAAGGAGTCTGTCTCCCACTCAAGCTACAGCATAGTGCATAGTATAGACCCCGGCTAGGCCAGATAGGTCCTAGAGAGACATAATCCTGCAGAGTTCAGCTCCAGCCCTAATCAAACATGCCTACAAGCTAATCAAGGTCTTCAAGATYATTAGAGCTACAGGCAGCTGAGKTTTTTTTTTTCAGGTTTGGAGCTGAAATCTGCCAGACTGCAGCTGTCTAGGACTGAACGTGCCTACTCCTGGTATAGACTAAGGCTTTCTTCAGTCAGACAGGTAGGTCTAGTGTTGTATTGTTACTGTGTGGCAGTAGAAAAAGGCTCACAGTTCAGATAGGAGTTCCCTTTAACAGAATGTGGTCAAGTCCTGACCTCGCTCCAAGCCATTTCCACAAGCAGTTCCTGGGAGGCCAGGATTTCACACGTGAGGCAGGCAGTCTAATCATGGCTCTGAAAACTTTCTACATTGATGATATCCAAGCACTATTGAAATGCTCGGACCAGTGCATTACTGTAGCAGGGGATTATATAGAGAAATAAAGGGAGTCCTATTTTGACTTGAATGCCATATTTATTTAAAAAAAAAAGAAAAAAATTCTGTGAACAGATGGAACATTTTATATATTTATTTACTTTTGCTAGAGTATCGCTGAATAGCTTTGTGACAAGCACCARACTATGACGCTATTAGTTGGGATTCAGTATTGCAGGTTTACAGCAGGTATCCGATAATCAGAAATACTAAGGATTAAAGGTTTTGCTGAAGACCGAACTGGCTCTGTGGCAGTGGGCTCTCCTTATCACTAGATCTAGCTTTAACTCCTGAGGTACGAGTGACGTGTTACGTTTTAGGAGCATTTAGCATTTCTGCGAGTAACAGACTGATGTTTGTCTCAAATAATGTTCGCGGTCTGCTTCAGATTGAAAAAGTGTAATTTAAACTCTAGACCTGCCGAGGTTATAAATGGAGCTCTTTTCCCAACATAGGCTGTGTAGTTTGGCATGAGTGCGCTAAAGCTTCACACACCGGGAGTTAAGAATGCACACCCAAGCTGAAAGGGTTCCAGCAAACACTTGGACAAAGCAGTCAGTATGTGCTGTTTATTGTACGTGGAAATGAGCAAAAACAACGAGTCATAATGCATTACACAATACACTTCTCAGTTATATAAAAACAAAGAAATGAACACAAATGAAATATTAATACTTATTAAAACTTACTTTAAAAGCAAGCTTGTTTTCAGATTATTTTTGTTGAATAATCTCTATAAGTGCATTTGTAGTTTAAGGTAGGCAACAGGTCAGCTGAAGTGACCCCACCCTCTCGCTCTCCTTGATGTCGATGCCATTTCTACTCCTCTCTGTGTAAATAGTGGGCGCTCCCTCCTTCTCCCCCAACCCCCCCCCCCCTCTTTCCTTCAATGGCCCTCATTCATGTCCTTCACTTCATTCAAATGCCGCTTGGCCCCCGTCCATGCTTCTCTGTAAAGTCTTATAMTTTCTCTTGCTGTACTTTTCTTACTTCTCCAAYTTCATTTAAGTGTTAGTCCTCATTTTGCCATCGGTACATTAGCAGAATTTTAAAGCCGTGCTTTCATCCYRTGTCGTTCCTGTTGTCGAAGTCTTTATTCTAATTGGCATGATGATTTTTTTGCTAATCACATCCATAAAAGTGCACGAGTTTAWGATTATTACTGMCACATGACTACGCATGCAAGTGCTTGTGCAGCAGGTAGATGGCATTGTCCGCGTACATTTAGCACATTATCCGTTTACTTACTTAATATGATGTGTATTTATTATTTAAAGATTTTGACTTCTGTAGCTCTAGAAAGACAATTTCTACTTATAATTTCCATATACTGTATGTGCATGTATATAATGCAAATATAAACAATTCATCAAATTATTCAGAAAACTTCAGCTTTTAATTATTTCTGTCTGTATGCTCATCCACAGGTATGTGTATACATTATATGATCTTGTGCCAATTTTTATCCTGGTGAATAAAATTATTCCGATCTATTAAACTCTATAGCCGCCATCTGACATTCGACATTCTGTCCAGCCTACTTCTGTACTTACTTGTAAAATATTTAGTAACATATTTTACAACAGCTATTCTGAGACGCCTGCTTGCCACTGTGCAGCAACAGGAATGTATGTATGTATGCTAAATACATACATGAACTTTTGAGAACTTTATGATTCCTTGTCATGAGCTATGACTCAAATTGAACACTAGATTCTTTCGTTTAAAAGTATTCATATTAGTCACCTTTCCCTAACAGCACTCATACATCTGGATGATATCGATCTGATATATAAAGTTACATCAGCAAGATGCAGCAGAGGGTTTGCTAATCAGCACCATGGCACAGAGACATAAATATTTAATCAGAAATGCTCACCTGGGGATGTTCAGAGCCGGCCACTAAAGGGCAGCTAAGCCGATAAGATGAGTTTTTATATTTACTGTTTAATGTTTCCAATGTGAAAAACAATACTGACATCTAAAAATAGCTTCCTAATTTCATGTGTGTATAAATTCAAGTTAAGATTTAATGGCCTTTAAAAAGAACCCCCGCTACACTGTCCTGGCTTTTTCTTTTTTTTTTTCCTTTCATGTGGGTCAACGTATCAGACTGTTTGATCCACAAATTATTGGTACACATTTAATGCCAGATGCCATTTCTGTCGCAACGTACTCATTACTCTGGGCTTGGGATGGTCACTGAGGATCCCCTGCATCTCCAGTGGCTGGATATTGCCCATCAATGGCAACCTGGCAGTGTCMGGTTCTGATRAGCAACACATAGCCTCAATTGCCTGGGCCACCACTGTTCCCATGATCCCACATAACTCAAAATGGTATCAAACTCTTGCTTTGATTGAGACCCCTCGTTGGACTGACCCAAAGGCAACCCAGTTAACATGTTTGATAAGCTGGGGAAACAGTACAATACACAGCAGGAGAGCCACCATATCTAGGGTTTTTTTTTTTTTTTTCCATTAAATGTTCTTTATACAGTAGTCATTTTGTCAACAGCTATTTCAGAAGTGAACCTTAAAAAGAGAGCATGGTATCAAGGAAGTTACAGCATCCTCCATCTTCCTTCAATCTTCAACCATGTTTTGTGCTATGGTCCAAGGGACCAGGGATGGATCACTGTAAACTGGCATATGTCTTCTGAAGATGTCAAAAAGAAGGGACCGAACTTGTCTCGCAAAAGGTTGAAATGTCACTGAGTGGAAAAAGTTTAAGCTTGACTGTGAATTTCCGTATAGCCTGCAAGGTTAGGTGGGTGAAAGATAGCAATAACGTAAATTGCAGTTGGGAACGTTACAGGGGCAGCATGGTATTCAGGAAATTAGATGTTAGGATCCAAAAATGAGACAGAAGTGCAACTATGCAATAGTTTCTGCCAAAGACAGAAAGAAAACAAAGTTAGAGTGATGCCAGGGTCTGTGGATCTACAACTCTTAGAAAGAAAGAACTAAATTAGCTTTGTGGACAGATTTTAGAGCCTCTTGCAAATGCTTCCTCAGACCGTGTGGGACAAATGGTACTGTGGGTTCTAAAATGGGAAGGAGGTCTGAGATGAGTATATACTGTACAAGGTTTGGAGAAACTCACATAAKGAAAAAGGAGTCATAATCATAAGTCATAATCAGAGAGCTCTATAACTGTCATAAACCCATCCTTATAAACTATCATGTTTTAGAAGAATAGTCTCATTCTCATTTTGGCTCCATATCCAAGGCATATAACTTTCTATTCTTCAACTGTTCAGACTGAGAATGCATTTCTAGTCAAAATATTTGATGCAAGTTTCGGAAMCAATTAGAAGAAGTCAATCTTAATGGTAATAACTTCACTAATGATCGATTTTCACAAAAACAAGGTATTCCTCCACAGAATATCAGAACATCTATAAAAAGTTAGCTTAATCCCTTCTTTCTTAGCAATTTCAGACTAATTTTATTCCAGTTCAAAATTGCAGAGGAGATACTATCTAGAAGTATCTAATAATTTAAATCCCAGCAGCCTAAATGAAGTATTTCAGCAATTATTTGGGCACAGAAATTATGCTCCCTAAGCTGATATTAAAGTATATTAAGATGCATGTCGCTTATCTATGTTGGTTCTTGTAGACTTCAGTGCTGATTGTCACACAGGTGACCACACTATTCTGTTCTAATTTGGTTCCTGTGGAGTCCCACAAGGCTCAATTCTGGGAACAACACTGTTTAATTACGACATGTAATTTTGAGCCAAACCGTAACCAATAATTTCAACATTTCCTCCCATCAGTACGCACTTCAGCACAGCTCTGTATGTTCATAACTCCTATCTTCATAACGTCTTAAAGATATATCTGCTCTATATTCGACTGCTTATAGGACATCAAGTCTTGGGTGTATCATTATTTCCTCCAACTAAAAAAAAAACATTTAAAGTAACACAGCTGTCCAAATTTTGGTCCGCCTCAGATTCATGTTCTTGGCTGACAGGAAAGGAGCATAATCTGTTCTTCTGCAGTTGTAAACTATTCACCTTAAGATACAATGTTGCATGCATAAGATGTTTTTCAGCTCACCATGGTTGTAAAGAGTTTAGAGTGAGTGAGTGAGCGAGCGAGCGAGCATTACTATGTCTTTTCTGGCAACTTAAACCAATCTGCCCACTGTCCTCTGAACGCTCTTAGCAAAGGGGCATTTCCACCCTCAGAACTGCTGCTCACTTAGAGAGGCCTTGTTTTTCACACCATTCTGTTTAAACTCTAGAGATTATTGGTGTGAAAGTTTTAGGAGGTCAGCAGTTTCTGAAATACTCAAAGCAGCCCATCTAGCACCAGCATCCATGCCACGCTTAAAGTAACCGAGATGATGCTTTTTCTTCATTTTGAAGTTCGATGTCAAAATTAACTGTTACCCCCATGATAGTCAGACTCTCTGATCTTGTAACCAGCCTACAGACCCCTCAGTATATGGATGAAATTTACGAACAGAAAAGCAATATAGCAAGACCGTTTGAGTGGAAAGGCAACAAATCCAGTAACAACAGCAGATTAGCCGAGGAGCTTATAGCTTTGCTCACTTTGACACGTGCAACACTCAGCCAACAGCAAGAGCCTAGACATTTGCAACAGACTTGCCATTCATAATACAAACCCATGAAGTGAGGTGGGTGCTATGCAGGGTGAATTCCAGGAAAGTGAAAAGACCTGATGGGATTCCTGGGCTAGCTCTGCGAAACTGCACGGCTCAGCAAGCAGAAGTGTTCCCAGCCTTACAAGAGGTCCTAATCTCCTGAATCAGCTTCCAAGTGTTCGTAGACAGACACTATCCTATGGGAGCCAAATAGTTGTCATTACTTTTTAATTAATTTGGTTAAATCAAGTAAGAAAATGTGGTAGCTTAGTCACTGGCTTGAATACCGCGTGCAGTACTATTACTCTTAMTGTGGTAGGGGTCACTCACTGATTACAATGATAGAATGCTGATCTGAAGGTCATGGGTTCAGGCGACAGCATCATCATCATCATCGTCAACATCATCATCACGGGCCCTTGACCTTGATTATGTAGATGTAAAAAAAAAAATTATAATAATAATTTAAAAAGAAATCCTCTGTGAGACTCAGCCAGCCAGATGTTAGGACTGGTTAGTTTGTTTGCATCCTTGGCTGAGCCCTGATTAGATGAGTACTAGCTGCATTAAAAATACTGTATAAATCAGGTTTATTTCTATACTCTCATTTTAATAGATCAAAGCTACTCCAGGAACTCATCGAATTGTTAATGCCCTCATTCTTCCGGCTTCTGGACTGCATTTAGCTAAGCAAAACAGATTGTAATCTGTTCATTCTAAGGGTTGCCTAAGCCAGGGGCAGGAAATCTGTCTTAGCAAATTAGATTTTTTTTAAACAAGTTTTAATCAGTTTAGTATTTGTTGACCATGATATCAAAATCAGATACTAAAAAGGGTTTAGATTCTCAAGTTCCACAAATAAGCCATACAGCAAAACTCCCAGTGTTTAATTAACACCCTAACACCCCTTTAATAAACTCTGTCGTGTTAAATCAACACTGAGGATTTTACTGTGGTGGAGGAACTGCAAAAATCAAGTGCAAATAATTTATACATGTATTTAAGATAATTGTATCTGTGTCCAGATCTGTAATCCGTATCCCGAGAAACTGTCCACTTCCTGYTTAGCACTTATTGTTCAGCTATATTGTGCTATATTGTTATTTACATTTTTAGATCTATAGTGAATAATGTAAAGCGCATACATTGATTCAATCTGCTACTGCTTTTATCTATTTTTGTCTGTTGCAGGGTGTGTGCGCATGGTTTGCAGCCCTGCCCAGTAAAATATAGACCCTGCGAGGAACTCTTGCCTGCTTTATTGTAATTACAAGGTCCAATTCTTAAATAGCCAGGCCGGCCACAAGTACGTGCTGTGTCTGTCTGTGGTGACATTTTGCTTTTCCGCATGTGTGCTCCACCTGGTAACCCAACCCCGCCCCCTCCCCACCAAAAAAAAAAAAAAACAGTAATGGGGTGTGTATACTTATACAGTTTAGTCAAGTGCCTTGGTATCTGAACAAAACACATATATGGCTATAGAGTTAGTTCTGCACCTTGTTTACCTAAAGTGGAATTATTAGCAGGTATTATTATTTTAGCTAAATTAAATAATATGAAATTGCTGTGTGTGATTGAGATTATTTTAGAGTATTTTCTAGAATGTTGYAGAACTTGCAAAAATATTCAGAAACCTTTGAGACTTTTCTACAACTTTTCATARTAATACAGCACTGTACAAAAGCCACCCAGTGTTTTTTAGTACAAATAATTAATTTTAGGACATTATTWTAGCTTTAGTAAAAGAAAAACAATCTGATGTTTAAACGTTAGTATTCAATAAAAAAAAATATATACATATTTGTATGCTAGAAAAGAAAGTAGCACATTATATAAGTGATCACTTTTCAGACAAATGAGAAAATTTAAGCTGCCGGATTCTGCACACAGAAAAAAAGGCTGGGGTGACGGTTAAAGTSCTCAGGAGAACTATGTACGGTAGGGCAGGGGTAGCTCAGTGGTTAAGGCATAGGACTACGGTTCAGAAGATCGCAGGTTCAAACCTCACAACCACCAAGTTGCCACTGTTGGGCCCTTGAGCAAGACCCTTAACCCTCAATTGCTCAGATGTAATGAGATAAAAAAATAAAATATAATAAAATGTAAGTCGCTCTGGATAAGAGCGTCTGCCAAATGCCTACATGTAGATGTAGATGTAGGACGCTGAGTAAAACTTATAAGCTAATTCCACTATAAAACTACACAAATTGGACCTGAAACTAAAGCATCCTCGAAGCGTCGTCCCACCAGATACTTACTTTGTTCATTATTTACTCTTTTTTTAAAGACATTCTTGCTCGATAACATTTATTTGACTTTTGACCATACTGTATAGATTGTATACAGTTCTAGCTGTCTAAGAGAACACACAGAACGATCTGAATTTATCAGGGACGGCATCCAGACGTTGCGAGCATTCTCCAGACACATTCTTTTATATATGTGGCCAGTTTATCAAGACAAGAGAGCAAATATACCCTGTGGCAGCTTCTGCTCAAATGAATAAGGCCTACAAGGCATATATCATAAAACATGATGGGAGAATACATTACAGCAAAGTGATCTACATTATCTAAAAAAAAAATACTCCCTTCTAATCATTTTTGTTGATTTCTTTGTTTAACTGTAGTATAAATACATATAAATCTTGATTCATATGTTGTTTTATTCAGACCTTATGTAAATGACAATATGCAAATTTACCTGTTTTTACATAGAAAATTGGTTAACTACTAAATTTAAYTTCTCAATTTAACAGGAACAATGTCCATTTTCTATACATAGTATCCAGGAACACAAAACGTTGTGTTTCAAATTAATTAATACATCAGTAAACCATTGTCTAAAGTCTAAAAAAAAAAAAACATATTGGACTTGTCATAAAGTTTGGGACATATATCATCCATTTTGTTTTTGGAACAGGAACTTGTTTTATTATGTCGGGGAAAATAACTGATCCAAAGGCAGAAGTTACACAATAAACCAAACCTAGTTTTAAAATAATCTTAAACCAAAATAATGTACAGACTTAACAGAAAATGCTCTCCTTTCACATTTCACTCAAGACTTTCACTTTGTCTGTCATTTCTGCAATTATCACTGATTGCAGAGTCGTCACTAAACACACCGACTCCAACTGGGCCAAGTTCCCACGTTTTTATAAAGGCTTTTCACAGACGCTCATTAAGAAACCACATCATAACAGCTCTGATCTCAGACACCCTCTTTTCTGTCTAAGACTTTGCAGAAAGTTGCTCAACAGCTCTTTTCTTGACTGCTRGAATGACAAGAACAACATCCCTAAACTGCATTTGAGAAATATGACTAAGAGAAGAAATAATGTAATGGTGACTACAAAATAYGATAAAAATAGTGCACRTTTTTGTATAACCTCAAGAATGCACTGTTGTATTGCTGGTTGCCTTCTTGCTGTGTGTTTATCTTAACTGGAAAAGAAAGTCACAGCATTTAACCCAAGTCTTATTCAGTGTGCACCTGATTCCTGTAAGCAGCTAAAATCTAATAAAAAAGCCTGAAGACAAAACTGAAAGCATTGAGAAATTCATATTATAAAGTGTTATCATAAGAATGAAGAGGAAATGTTCTTCCCTAAATATGATGATAATGTGTAATATTCAGGGACCTGGAGTGGAACCTAGTGTTTCCCTCTGAGGAATCCTGACATAGTGTCTTAGTGGCATCTACTGTCGCCTCTTATATCCAGGGTATTGGTTTGAATCTTACATTATGTCAGTGTGGGTGGAGTTTGTACAGTATGTTCTTCTCATGCTTGGTGAGTTTCTTTTGGGTACTCCAGTTTCCTCCCATGTGCCATGTGATTTGTTGGCACCCATCTAGGATGGCCTTCACCTTTTGCCATGAGCTTCCTGGGATAGTCTCTAAGCCCACACAGCCCTACAAAGGATAACTCAACTGTCACTTGTGAGCTTAATAAACCTTTTAATTTGAATTTTAAAGAAGCTTTCCTTCTTCATACCATTCTGTGTTTTTCTTATTATCACTAGGGGTGCTGTTGAGTTCCGGTCCACAAAAATCCAAAACTTCYGAAAAGTAAATAATTTGATGAAAATGCCAAAAATTAAACCTTATCTTGAGAGCATCACCTTCTGAGTGAAAGTGCCCTAAAAGCAAAAACTTACCCTGATGTACCACCTATAAAGTACCACCTATAAAGTACTACCTATAAAGTACTACCTATAACATTCACTCACTCACTCAATGTTTTTTTTTTCCTATCATCCTGTGGAAACTGTTCTCTGTGTGAAAATCAGGAGATCAGTATATTCAGAAATGCTTAAAGCGCTAACCAGCACATCTGGCACCAACAAACTTGATGTCTTGGTTAGAATCAATAAAATGAAATGTTTTTCTTCATTTTGAAAAATTTAAAAACAACAGATGTTGATGAAAGTTTTGTACCTAATTTAAATGAATGTTGTTAATCTTTCATCTGCTCCCATCGAGGGCACAGGTTTTTACGTCAAACGCCCTACCTGACCCAACCCTCCCATTTTATCTGGGCTTGGGACATAATTTAAATAAATACRGAAATAAAATACATTAGGGCAGTGATAAGAATGCACTAAATAAATGAAAAAATGTCTAAACCAGGATTTAAAACCAAATAAATTTAAAGCCAAATAAAATGGGTTTTTAGTCTAGACTGTTCCACAAATCTGGAAAGATAACCACAATTTTGAGATTGTCTTTAAACTTCAGTCTGGACCTCAAGAGCAACTGGTTATAGGATTTAAGTGTCCTGGAGTGAGTGAAGGCATAAAAACTGGACTATCATACAAATCCACACATGTTAATGACGATAATGTGACAATATATGTGCTGAGATGATAGCCCTGCCAGTGAGATTTGGGCTTTCGGATATATCAAGTAGAATGTAAGTCATCATGACTTATATAACGGTAAATTAGCACAATGTTATTTATTTATTTATTTTATCATAGAAATGCAAGCACAATCCACTGTCTTCTTGTGCTAGTCCCAAGTCTGGATAAATGCAGAGGGTTGTCGCAGGAAGGGCGTCCAAAAACATTTGCCAAATCAAATGATGCGACTCATTAACAGGACTTTCATACCGGATCGGTTGTGGCCCGAGTTAACAACGACCGCCACCGGTGCTGTTGACCTACAGGGTGCTGGTGGAAATTGGGCTACTGTTGGTCGAAGAAGGAGAGGAGGAAGGTGTGTTCATAGGCAGAGAGAGAAAAGAAAAGGCAAGCATTTAGGAGTGACAGTAGGGACTTTGAGTGTTGGGATTATAACAGGGAAGGCAAGAGAGTTGGTTGATGCAGAAAAGGAAGGTGGATATACTGTGTGTCCAGGAGGCCAGGTGGAAAGGTAGCAAGGCTAGAAGCTTAAGAGCAGGGATCAAGTTGTTTTACCTTGGTTGGATAGGAACAAAAATGGAGTAGGAGTTATCCAGAAAGAGGAGTTTGTAAGGAATGTTCTGGAGGTAAAAAGAGTATCAGATAGGTTGATAAGTCTGAAGCTGGAAATTGATGGTGTGATGTGCCGTATTGTTAATGATTATGCCCCACAGGTAGGATGTGAGTTAGAAGAGAATGAGAAATTMTAGTTAGAGTTAGAG
The DNA here is from genome assembly GCA_003987875.1 of Clarias batrachus. Lineage (NCBI taxonomy): Eukaryota > Metazoa > Chordata > Actinopteri > Siluriformes > Clariidae > Clarias > Clarias batrachus. The sequence continues at coordinate 24,482 of QMIH01002076.1, forward strand.
GAAGTGATGCAGAGCATTCCCAGAGGTGAGAGAATGGTGATTGGTGCAGATTTTAATGGACATGTTGGGGAAAGGAACAGAGATGATGAGAATGTGATGGGCAGGTTTGGTCTTCATGACAGGAATGTAGAAGGACAGAAAGGGGTGGACTTTGCAAATAGGTTGGAAATTGCAGAGAAGAGGCAGGAACATAGGGTGATATATAAGAGTGGAGGCAGAAGCACCCAGGTGGACTACATATTGTGTCGACGTTGTAATCTGAAGGAGATCAGCAACTGCAGGGTATTGGTAGGGGAGAGTGTAGCCAGACAACACGGGAAGGTGGTGTGTAAAATGACCCTGGTGGTGAGGAAGGTGAAGAGAACAAAGGCAGAGCAGAGGACAAAGTGGTGGAAGTTGAATGTTGTGCAGTTTTCAGGGAGGAGTTGAGACAGGCTCTGGGTTGTTAGGAGGTACTTCCAGTTGACTGGACTAACTACAGGAGAGTACTTGGTGTATCATCAGGAAGGCGAAAAGTGGACAAGGAGACTTGGTGGTGGAACGAGGAAGTCCAAGAGTGTATATAGGGAAAGAGTAATAAGAAGAATAAGAAGAAGTGGGACACTGAGAGGACTGAAGAGGGTAGACAGGAGTACAGGGACATGCAGCATAAGGTGAAGGTRGAGGTGGCAAAGGCCAAACAAAGAACATATGAGGACGTGTATGCTAGGTTGGACAGTAAGTAAGGCCAGGTTTCGAGGCATAGAGATAGAGATGGAAATGATGTGCAGCATGTTAGAGTGATTAAAGATAGGGATGGAAATGTACTGACAGGTGCCAGGAGGGCGATTGGGAAGAGTTGATGAATGAGGAAGATGAAAGAGAATGATGAATAGAAGAGGTGATTATTGTGGAGCAGGAAGTATCAAAAATCAATAAGAGTGAGGTGAGGAGGGCGTTAAAGACGATGAAGAGGTCAAAGGCAGTTGGCCCTGATGACATACCTGTGGAAGGATGGTAGTGCTTCGGAGAGATTTCCGTCTAGTCTGTTTAACAAGATTTTGGAGAGTGAGAGGATCCCAGAGGAATGGAGGAGAAGTGCATTAGTGCTGATCTTAAAGAACAAGGAAGATGTGCAGAGCTGTGGAAACTACAGAGGAATAAAGATGATGAGCTATACAATGAAGCTTTGGGAAAGAGTAGCATAAGCTAGGTTAAGTGCAGAGGAGAGCATTTGTGAGCAGCAATATGGTTTCATGTCTATAAAAAGTACAACAGATGCAGTATTTGCTTTGAGGATGCTGATAGAGAAGTACAGAGAAGGTAATAGGGAGTTGTCTTTGTAGATTTAGAAAAAGCGTATGACAGAGTGCCGAGAGAGGAGCTGTGGTRTTGTATGTGGAAGTCTGGAGTGGCAGAGAAGTGACAGAAGAGTTCAATGTGGAGGTGGGTCTGTGGCTCACCCCCTTCTTGTTTGCTCTGGTGATGGACAGGGTGAAAGATGAGGTTAGACAGGAGTCTCTATGGACAATGATGTTTGCAGATGACATTGTGTTGTGTAGCGTGAGCAGGGAACAGGTGGAGGAAAATCTAGAGAGGTGGAGGTACACTCTGGAAAGCAGAAGAATGTTAGCTGTAGCAAGACAGAATACATGTTTGTGAATGAGAGGAACCCAAGTGAAATGGTGATGCTACAGAGGTAAAGAAGTTGCAGGACTTTAAATACTTAGGGCCAACGCTCCAATGGAGCGTGTGGAAAGGAGGTGTAGAGGTGTGTACAGACAGGTTGGAATTGGTGGAAAAAAAAGTGTCAGGTTTGTTAAGTGACAAAAGAGTATCAGCAAGAATGTAAGGAAAGGTGTACAAGATAGTGGTGAGACCAGCGATGCTCTATGGCTTAGAGATAGTGGTCCTGAAGAAAAGACAGGAGGCAGAGCTGGAGGTGGCAGAGATGGAGATGTTGAGGTTTTGTTTGGGAGTAACAAGGATAGATAGGATCAAGAATGAGTTCATCAGAGGGACAACCCATGTGAGATGTTTTGGAGATAAAGTCAGAGAGGCCAGATTGAGGTGGTTTGGACGTGTTCAGAGGAGAGATTGTAAATATATCGGTAAAAGGATGCTGAGGTCGGAACTGCCAGGTAGGAGATCTAAAGGAACAGCAAAGTGGAGATTTATGGCTGCAATGAGAGAAGACATGAAGTTAGTTGGTGTGATGAAAGAAGAGGACGCAGAGGAGCATTAGACGGAGGCAGATGATTCGCTGTGGCGACCCCAGAAAGGGAACGGCTGAAAGACAAAGAAGAAGAGGAAGAATGTATTTTATCATAGAAACAACAATAAAAACATGTGATCATGTATCCGTCTTATTGCTTGCCTATGTAAGCCATATTTAAATTTATTTTGCTCAGTCATGTTTGTATAGTCATTCAAAATTAAATTGAATTCAGCTCATCATATTACTTATCTTAAGAAAATGTATATACACTATATACAGCACAATCCTGAGCCGTTTATGTGTTTATTAACAGCAAAACAAAAAAAAAATGGCTAAACTGCTCTGAGTTTTAAGGGGTAGGTAATTTAAACAATGAACAACAAGATGTTAAACTCCTTGCTTGGTTCAAAGTAGGATGCTAGAAAGAACCAGAGGAGTCAAAAGGTCCAATAATTACAGTGTCAGTTGTCTTAAAATGAGGACAGTTGAATATAGATCATGTGAACGTTTAACTAAAGCGCTTGTCTGATTTCTGTATTATAATAATAATAATAATAATAATAATTATTATTATTATTATTATTTGTGATAGAGCTGCATGAGTGAGCAGGTGTACAGGTGTTCCTAATAAACAGCATACGCGGGTCACGTGACTCCAATGTGCTTATCTATTATTGTACGGGCGTGTTAACGTTAATAAGCAGCGCTGAGAATAATGCACGGTACTTTATGGTCACGTGAGACGACGTAGGCTCAGGGTGTGTAGAGTTTCTTATCATGAATGAAGCCGATCAGACCAGAGAGTGAGGAAGTGATCACTCTGTTAAACCTGGAGGAGGACCCGCACAAAGGCGCGTCTGTTCCTGAGCCTCGTCCTGACGTGTAGCCTGTGATTACTGCGTGTAGCTCCCTCCCTCCCTCCCTCCCTCCCTCTCTCTCTCTCTCTCCCACTCAACCACACACACATCCTGCCGAGGTTTTTGAGGAGTAAAGTAAGAAGAAGTAGAAGAGAGACTTGGAGAGAGAAAGCGTGTTTCCAAGTCTCTCTCTCTCTCTCTCTCTCCTCCTGACTCCATGGCCCCTTAGCGTTAAATTTATTAACCAGCTTCCCTGTGACTGTCTAGGTTTGATGTTAAAACGTGGGCGTATGGTAGAAACCTGGCTGTTAAACCCATCACCATCAC
>QMIH01002076.1:37353-60416 GCA_003987875.1 Clarias batrachus
AGTCACACACTGGGAGGACGGCGCTATCCGCTCCCTCCGTCGCGCGAGCTCACAGACGCCCCTGAATGGCTGTAGAGCCGTGATTAATGCGGGAGCACTAAGTACCTCTCATCCCTCCCCTCTGAGRGVGCTYGRYCAATCAGCTCTCTCTAGACCTCCGGCTGCGAGAGGTTACAGCACCACCCGGGATTCGAACTAGCGATCTCCGGATGATAGGGCGAGTACCACAAGGCTTTAGTGGATTACGGAAAAGTGGAGTTCAGACCTGAAATCCAGCGATGTCATAACAARCTATGGGCAGAAGCAGGAGACTATACACCAGACAACACTCATTCACTAGTTTATCTTCAGTAACCACTACTGTATGTCATGATCCAGAGCCTACACTTTGTACAGTGGAAATGAGCCAGGAACATGCATGGAAGGTGTTCAGGACATTTCGGAATTTTGATKTTTCATTTGATACTTTTATTAGGTGACGGGAAAGTGGATGCTCAGGTGCTTAAGTCTCTGGGATGCTGGTTAGGGGTTAGAGTCCTGAAACTGACCGGTTGCCACTGTTTGGACAAGGCACTTAATACAATCCCAAGCTGATATATGCCCATATACAATACCCAGACACTAGAGATGCTGGACATCCCCAGTGCCATTCCCAAGCCTGGATAAATGGGCGGATTGTAACATGGAGGGGCATCTGGTGTGAATTGAACCCCAGACCAGCATGGACACCAAGAAAAGTAATAGTTAGGTGATATAAAAAAAAATCTGTCATGTGATCTGTTGAAAGTGGAAGTGTTTTTAAATTCAGAAGTGGTCAGAAAAATAAATATTACAAGAAATAGACATACCAGTTTAAAGGGGGCACCAAGATTAACAGCACTATTCCAGTGTGAGAGAGCTCAGATTGTTGGAGAACTTAAATAGTGATGGAGAGCTAAATCTACTTATGTAAGACCAGTAATTAATGTGCCTTAAAACTAAAAAAAAACCAGTGTCTTAATGCTGCATGATGACATTTGATGATCAATCCTTCACCTTTCATCATGCTGTGCTTCTCCACAGGGTGACATCCAGCAGCTGTTGATTGCCTCCAATCCTCAGGCAGCCTACGACTACTGTGAGCATTACGCCCCCAGCTGTGACTCTCCTCTGCCCAGAATTCAGGCCCAGGATCCCAACGCTTTTGTGAGTACCATTCTTAAAAACTGTACAGACCTGAGATTTATTCAGAAATTCAGAAGTTAATTTAAAATAAAACATTTTTTTGATTTTATATAACATATACACTGTTCATGTGTCTCATTATATTAACCGATATCTTTACGGCACATGTTGCACAGAACTCATGTTTCGTGTTTTGTAGAGAATGATCAAGAATCAGACATGATTTTCTTTTCTGAAAGATATCAAATGTTTGTCATAGTTCCGCTTTAAAGTCACACAGAGGTTTCATTTTGTTAGATAGTTTCTGCACATGTTCCTGACAGAGATTTTAGATAAAACAGGACCTCCTTTTAAATATCGTGCCATTTTCTAGGATTTCTAAGGTGTATCGTTGTTGTCACTGGTCACTTGCTGCATAACGTCCATGGTAACATTATGGGCAAAATACATTCATATTTAAGATGTCTATCATTTGAAGGTCATAAAACTGTGTGTTGAGAATTATGTTAGAATTTTTCCTCTTTAACAATAGGGAGAAATGTTTAAAGAGAGTGTTAGGGGGAATACATTGATTAATGATGCTGAATTAGAATCGAAATACCAGCTCCAAGCACTTAAAGTTTTAAAAAAATTGCCTGGGAGCCTAAATCTTTGAAAACCCTCTAAGGAATGTATTCAAAAGCCAGGTTTAGCCCATTTTTTTTTTTTTTATTCTGTCAATATATAATAAAGCACCAACTGAGAAACATGACTGAGAACAGGAGGAGTGTGATATCCGCCCACTGAGCTCACAGGTGCACGTTATTGGCTAGTGCCAATGTGATTGACGGGAAAGTCGCCCCCATCTTAAGAACAAGGCCCTATTTCTTCCTTTTGCTCCTGAATGCATTTGGTTTGTGAGAGATGAAATGATGAAAGTAGATGTTTCAAGCCTATTCAAGTCTTCGGTTAGTTATATATGAGCTAATGAAATAAAAATAACCTCAATCAATTTAGCATTTTTTTTTAACTAAAGCACAATCAGAATTTAATGGAATTCATTCTAATGGAATTTAACACTCAGGACATTTTTTAAATAATACATTTTGCATGAATTCCGTATAAAAATACACGTCAAAGGGGAAAAAATGCACAAAATGTCATTATTTCCATCTAACATGTGTTATAGATTAGCAAAGCAACAAAAGCAAAAAAAAACAAACAAAACTTTTATTGAGCAACAAAATGCTCTATAGCAAATTTCCTTCTGAAACAGATTACAGAAACAAATTATACCAAAGATTACTGGTGCAGTTTTTAAAAAAATTTACACTAACTATAGACGTTGTTTAAGTTATTATTGCGTACTGCTTGTTATAACAGATTTCTTTATAAAGGAATATATCATTTAAAATAATTTCATGTTGGTGGATTAAAAGTGGACATATGTCAGGAAACTGTATTTAAACATTCTCATAATCAGTTATTTATGAATATGAATTTTAATGTCATATATTCAATTCAATTCAATTTTATTTATATAGCGCTTTTAACAATTGACATTGTCGCAAAGCAGCTTTACACAATAAAAAGAAGTAAGTTTTTATGCAATGTGTGTGAATCAAAATGATCAGATTGTCCCTGATGAGCAAGCCGAGGGCGACGGTGGCAAGGAAAAACTCCCTGAGGTCATAGTTTTATTATTGCAATTTTTTAATTCAACTTTTTTTTAAATTAAACACTAAATAAACAAGCAGACACATGATATTTTTGGCATTCACTTAAATACATCAGCAGAAAATTGAGTTTGATTGCAAAACCTAAAGACCAAAATCATCAGTTTATTAAGATCTCTAATATAAACATAGGTTTACAGGTTTTGTAGTATAGAGTTACAGAAGATTATTAGGACTGCCATTAAAATATTCAATCTAAAAGGTTTATCAGATGGCAAGACTTGAAAGACTTTTTTTTTTAATACTGTGATTGAAAAAGATTGAAAAACGTTTAAAAAGATTGAAAAACGTAGTCACTACGCCAAAACTTGCAGTGAATTGTGAACTGTGTGTGTGAACCCACACTGACTTCGCGTAGGTGAGACAGGGGTATTACTATGTCAATTCAGCTCATATCTTACAGCTGTTTCCGTTTAACTTCATTACAAGCCTTGTTTGTGACTGGAAGATAAAAYTGTTATTAAATATTCGTTCTGCCACGAGTGGTTTCATGCAGCACATTGGGGTTGAAGTGATTGTAACAGGTCAAAGAAATAGGTTTTGCTTTTCAGTAGTTTTGAGTATTGATAAGCTTTCTGCTTTCCAACGGTAAGAGTACTGAATTGCAATGCTTTGTTTATCAACAGTTCTTGTCCTTAACGTGACTGGTTTGAATATTCCTTACCGTATGTACTTGCATAAAGATTTTTAGAATATTGTTTTAATATTTTCAGACGGAAAACTATGCCAGCGATCTTAATGTCATGATGTCATCAAACACCAACCCTTCTTGTTTTTCTCTCTTCCTACCCTTCCCCATTACTTTCACCCCCCCCCACCCCTCTCTGTTTTTATGTTTTACTTTTTTTTACTTTCCCCAACAAAACACTAAATACACATACCACTTAAAAACAAATCAAATATAATAAATACCAAAACCCCATAAACTCTAGGGCAGCAAGACCAAAACCAAATCCACACCTTCCTCTAGGACAGCCAAGTTATATAAAGCAACAGCTAGCTCAGCTAAATCAGCCAAGCAAGTTAAARTAGTCTTAAGCAAATCTAGCATGATTAAGACTACCAAGACCAAACCTGCCCCTGTGAGGGTTACGGGCATTAAGTCCACAGGAGGAGCTAAAGCAGGCCCTCATTTATTCAAGAAATCAACTATCAGTCGCAAAGCATCTGAAAATAAGAAGTCTACTGGAAAAATTCAAGTAAATGGAATTAGCAATGGCAGAAATACAGCTAAAGCTTACAGCGATGGCGGTATTGCACATGGAAAGGCTACTGTTAAAGTAAACTCTAAAGCCAGCAGCAGTAACACTAACAGAAAGTCAGCAGTTGGGAGAAAACCCTACGCAAACCCTAAAGCCAAGGCAGCTGAAAAGAAATCTAACAAAGCAATGGAGAAGCCAAGGGACTACCCTCCATTCATAAGGACAGGCCCTCCTCCTCGCACACATTCTTCAGTTCGTGGCGTCACTAACGTCAAATCAATGTCGAATCCGTTCCCACCCTTCAACAAGCCTGCGGTCAGTGGCGTCCCCGTCAAGACGAAAGCAACCAATGGTCATGCACAGGTACAAAAACGAAGAGCCCATGTTGGCTGTCCAGAGCTTTATTTCCAACCTCATAGTTAAAGCAGCTAAAACCTCAGCCCACAAACTAGCCCATGGTTAGAGTGTTGGCCTGGAATTGCACTCTCCAAAAAAGGAGTGTTATTCACAATGCGATGAAAACACGAGGATTTTAGAAACACTTTGTCTCTGGTGTTTGGACAAGAAATCTTTAAGGGATTACAAAGGTACTGTGAAGTTCCTGATTTTGTAAAAGAGTAGTATATGCCTACAAAATCAGCGCTACATTACAGTATATAGCCAGAGCATTAGCCCATGCGCAGCTCCACTGCCCCTTTCCTATAACCGTATATTTATGAGTCTGGTATGTCATGGAATATAGGTTATATTGGGACTGTGGAACCTGCCTGATTCAGTAGATATCCATCATTTCGGAAGTCTTTGAGTTCTGTATCCTGTATTAACTCCGCCCAGGTTTAAGCAGCTGCAGGGTTAAACCGAACAACTCCTAGAGCGCATGAATAAATCATGGGCTAACAACGCTCAGGCTAAATCACAGGCTTCCTATTTGGACGATCACTTATTGGCATGATTGAGCCGCAGAATTCAAATGAAATTTTTTCCTATGTTTCCTTTCCCTCCGCGTTTAGAGTTAGCAACATTTCCTTCATTAGCGACTGTTTTTTTGCATTTTATTGGCTCCGATGCAAGGTGTGTCTAAGGATCAGGAAACGCATGCGTGAAGCCTTAAAAGCCTTAGACATTCTAGCATCCCAGCAATGAGGTTGGAATATACTGACCCACTGGACCCCCCTCCACCGTTTCATATGTCAAATGATCTCAACGATCATGAGAAACGATATGATAAACTGTGACACTGCTGCATGAGTATCTGTCTAGTCTTCTTCGTATTCACACACACACACACACACACACACACACACAGACATCTGTCACTGTCAGTGTGCACACACTGTTTCTAGTTTCTAGTTTGTAGAAAACTAAGCATGCAAATGTCTCTTAAAGGTAATGTTATGAACACACATGAAACAATCATAACACATAAACCATCCTTCTGTCCATAGGCTTGTTGTTGTCTTCGTTTCTGTCTGCATTGCTTCTTTCACAGTTTCACAGAAGAACAATTGCTGTGTTTGTTTATAAATCACTTAACAAAGTTGTTAGKGTGGAAATATACTTGCTCTAAAAGCATCTTGTTTTACTTATTTGCATACCCGTCTGTATACTGAGCATGTTACCGGAGGTACCAGTAGGGGGCACTGTCCTTAATCAGACAGCTTTGCATGGATTAAAGGTTCCATGTTGATCTTTAATATAGTCCTTATGTCCAGCCAACACATCATCACAGATGGGCTTGATTCGGCTTGATGTCCAAAACTATTCACAATTTTTTGCGGTCCCTGCTGCCTACACTGCCCCTTGTGTATGTACTGCATAAGAGCTTAAAGTTAATTTCTGAGGATGTGCACAAGCTACACACAAAACAAACGCTGGATACGTCAGACAGCCGTTGTGTGTGTGTGTGTGTGTGTGTGTGTGTGCACATAGTTTAAAGCAAGTATATTTCCGTCTTAATGTGGCATAAATAAAACCTGTTACTGTATTCATTTCAACTCTGGTGTTATTCAGCATCATCGTAAAAAATAGCCAGCATTTTGGTAAGACTGTGTGTTCATTTTAGGAAACATTAGATATTCTTTATTAAGCAGGTAAGAGCTGAAATCGAATGGTTTGCATTTAAATAAACAAACAAACCTGCGAATCGAAATTTGTCATGCTTCGTATTCAAATCGTTTTGCAGCAGCTATACGTGTTGTTCAGTAATGCAGCAAAGGATCTGTTTTTAAGAATAAAAATGTCATATGAAGTTGGAACGATCGATTGTCCCAAGTCCCGCCCTCTTTCTCTTCCAATTTAACTCAGTAACCTTCTGGTTTCCACTGACTTACCTGCTTGAAAGGTGCGTCGAACCGACACCCTCACTTTTTCTCATGGTGCACACTGAACATTTTGAGTTCATTAACATCAAGAAATATGCAAAGTAGTTAGCTTTAGATGCATGTAGGATGGATTTTATTAGCCAATCAGTGTAGTTGATGTRTTTCAATTGATCACCAGTTTGCTCTGTTCAAATGGAAGGCACTGAAAATGGTTTACTTAATGTAAAGAATAGACATGGAGATCACCAGGGAACACCTGATACATTATCATCATGATCTCCAGGTGCCGAGTCAATTTGTATTGTGATTCTATACGTATCACGATTTTATAAATATAATGGTTCGATATTACATCACGTCTTTTTTTTACGGCAAGTCCGATCAGCATGCAGATTTTGCACACTCTGATTCTGACCACACCCGCACAGAAACAAATTACTATTCCAACTCGAAGGAATCCATAGCAAGACAGCGATGGGACTGGATTCCCAGGATGAGTAACACTTGCACTTTAGTTAGCAGGTAAGTATTGAGCAATTCTGAATGCAGTGCACATTAGCATTCAGACCTTGCAATTGTATGTAAGGAAAACTTATGCTCATTCAGAGATGGGTTAAGCACATGCTGATGATTAGGAGGCAGCTACTGAATGGAGAAAAAAACACAATTTTCAAGATATTGTAGCTTTTCCAAATGGTTGCTGTACTGAATGTGTCACCGCCGCTACACTTTATAAACTCATGAAATCTTTATCCAAATGTTTTTTTTGTTTTTTTTTACTGAAATAGGGTCAACTTGTATCTGCATGTAAGTCACACTTCTATGGTTGTCACTTTTCTCAAATTCAAGCATGGYGTGTTTTAGTGGTGTATTATCTGCTCTATTCAAAAATAAACCCTTGCTTTGTGCATGAAAATAAATAAAAATCAGGGATAGAAAAAAAAACTGACGGAAGAATTTTTTTTCTTTTCCCTTGCTGTCAAATGTAATATTAAACAAGGAAGAAACAGCTAATACTGTAAGTCTCATGTGAGATGCTAATTTGTGAAACACTTGACCTGTTTGGAATTTTCTGCATTCAGGACTAAAGACTGCACTTACCGATAAACATGGCCAAGACTCGGCCAAGCTTCAGTAGATTATCTCGCAGTAGACTTTTATATAATATAGTTATGTAATGTAGAAATGTTAYGCTTTATAATCAGGCCATTTGGTGTCTACTAGAACCAGATGAKTACCTGTTTCAGTCTGGGTTCTTCATCATGTTGTCCCCAAAAAAAGGGTTTATTGTGGGCAAAACTTAATGCAGTCATGAGATACTAAACTGAAGTAAGTCCAAAGTTCTGTAGGATGTGAATTTCAATTAGAGTAACAAATCCTCATTGAATAAACATCTTAGCCGTAATAGTAACTCACTCAGAAGCTCTGGTAGATGTTACACATCTGAGCCSGTATTCACAAAGCTTCTTAAAATTCTCTCAGAGAACTCCTATCTTAGCTTAAAAAGTCCTAGAAGAGAGTCTTAGACTAAAAATGATTTAGAAAACCTTTTAGAGCAACTCCGAGTACAAAAACCTTTATCTTAGTGACAAGGCATGGTTGACCCCGTTGTTAGGGATGATGCAACAATTCAAGGACTGTGATTGGTTGATAAARATAACTTCTGACCTCTGTAAAGGTCTTGAAATGCTACATTACCATCTTTGTAAAAATCATGACTACCGGCTACTTCATGCAAAGTTTCTGTGATAGGCGAAATATCTTGGAGTTAATTAAAACAGCCAAATGTTGAAAATGTGTCTACCTTTGCAGCAACCAATTTCCACACAGTAGGAAAGTTCTTATATTTATTTAGCATAATGATTTTATTACTTTTTATCCATTTCAGATGGCGCAAAATTGGCTCACCTTTTTACCAATTTACATGATTGTAGGGCAGTCTGTTTAAGTTGCACTTTTGGATGGTATGTAGCCAACAATCTTCTGGAAGGAAGTAAAACAACAAGAACACCAAATTGGACAGAAGAGCAGTGTTTACTTTTAGCTTTATGTTCAGTGTTTGGAGAGCTGAGGGCTAGGATGTTTCGTGAATCATTTTTATCTTTACTAAGATTTAATCCTAAATTTAAGGGGAAAGTCTAAGAAAGTGTCATAATTCAAAGAATTTTCTCAGAATTTCATCACTTTTAGGCTTAAGAAGCTTTATGAATACGGGCCATAATATGGAGTTTGCCTAAAAGAAAGGCATGTCTCCATTAAACATAATCCTGACTTCCGACTTATTCCTGTTTTTAAGTAAAGCGCTAAMTCCAGTGTCATGTACATATCACTGTTAATTAACTGTATTGTGTGTTTCATTTTTTCATTTCATTTTCCTGTCAAAGAAAAAAAGGTTTTTAAAATTGTTTATTATGATGAAAAAACTTTTAATAGGGCCTCCGAGTGGCGCAGTGGTWAAAGCGCTCGCCCTGTCATCCGGAGATCGCKAGTTCGAATCCCGGGTGGTGCTGTAACCTCTCGCAGCCGGAGGTCTAGAGAGAGCTGATTGGCCGAGCTCTCTCAGAGGGGAGGGATGAGAGGTAATTAGTGCTCCCACATTAATCACGGCTCTACAGCCAGTCAGGGGCGTCTGTGAGCTCGCGCGACGGAGGGAGCGGATAGCGCTGTCCTCACTCCGAGTGTGTTACTCCGCCCCCAATGGTGCGCGAGCGAGCAGTTCAAAAAGATGCGCTCGGCTGGCGTCACGTGGTTCGGAGGAAACACGTGATAGTCTTCGGCCCTCCCGGCTGAGTGGTAGTAGTAGCCTTAATGTGGGAGCCCCCTAGTGACGGGGAGGAATTGCACACGACTAAATTAGGGAGAAAATCGGGGAAAAATCCAAAAAAAAAAGAAAAMACTTTTAATAGATATGTATGCTTTAAATTATGTGAAGCTGCATTTATATTATAAGACACATTGCWCAATATTGATTTTTTGGTCAGACTGGAAATAAGACTCTAATATCTTTGCTAGTAAAACACATCATGTTTGTGTGAGCACGAATGTAATTTTAGCAAAACCCTACTTAGGAGGACAGCGACCAGGGCCCATATTCACAAAGCTTATTAGAATTCTCTCTAAGAKCTCCTATATTAGCTTAAAAAGTCCTAGCTGGGAGTCCTAGACTTCAAGTGATTTAGGTTAATAAAAAATAAGCTCTGCAAAGATTTTGAAATTTGCTCTTTGAGCAAATTTCTAGCAGAGGAGATAATGGCGGAAGGAAGAACCTCTTAAAAGTCCTCCTCTCTACTCTTAACACTTTTTACCTTAGGAGCTGTTTTTAGGGCTAAGATGTTTTGTGAATAATTTTTATCTTTACTAAGATTTAATCCTAAATTTAAGGGGAAATTCTAAGAAAATGCCCTAATTCTAAGATTTTTCTTAGAATTTTGTCACTAGSAGCAACTTTTAGGCTTAAGAAGCTTTGTGAATACGGGGCCAGATAGTCAGCTGGATTTGTTGAGGTTCAGAAAAAGGRAAAAAGCCAGAGCACTCATGTTAGCTGTTTTTGCTAGCAATGCTATTAAATCCTTGCGCTTCCGTCACGTGGTACGAGTGTGGAACCAATGTTGTTCAATTAAACCAAATTTGCCAGTTATTCTTAATTGTTCAGCATATTTAATTTGAGAGACAATTTCTCTCTCTTGAGAAATTTCTTTCTTTGCTATGCATTTTTTATCCCTTTTTTTTTTCAGAACTTAAAGGCAAGTACTTTTCTTAGTATGTGCTGAACCCATATCTGAATACGTAAAACCTTCCTGGGTAAATAATTACTCTTGAATTATCTATTGTGTGGAACACCCAAGCAAGGCGTTAGGWATCCAGGTTTGTAGAAATATCATATCACATCTAAGAAACTACAAAGATGCTCTTTCTTCATGTTAATCAGGGTTTATTAAGTGATATTTTTATGACATACAAGATTTCCCCCAAAATAATAGGCACACAGGAGGGTTTAAAAAATGCCAATAAGACATCAATGAAAATAATGTCGTTTTTACAAATCGAAAAACCAACCACTCCTACAATAGTTATAAATGATTAGTTAACAATAAAAGATTCGGGTTTCAAAAACAGTGCTACAAAAAGGTTTGTATTTTATTTTGGGATGATGATGATGTTGGTGGAGAAATTATGCAGGAGAATGGTAAGCCCATGGTAAGCACAGAACTCATGCAAAGCTAATAATCCGTCTCATTATGTTTAGTTATCTATAGCAAGTACTTCATCATATTCTTGTGTGTTTTTGGCTTGTTTAAGATGAATAATAGGACTCAAGAAACACTTCTCTGGTTAAGGTAGCATAGACAACCAAACATTGCTGCTATTTATTTAATAATACATAAGAATATGGCTAGACACACCACATTGCTTGCTTATGGCGCCTGATGCACGTGTGTGTATGTACTGTATGGTCTGTATAGCAGATACAGGTAAGGCTGATTATTTAGATCCTGTGCTTTATTTCTTTCAATTTCCTTCTCTTTATCCTTTATCTTATTTTTTTATTCTTCTTGCCACATGCTTTTCCAATTTGATCTGCACTGCTATCTACATTTACTCTCCATGCCATGGCCCAGGTGCATGAGACTACGGTGGGTGAAGAAATGGCAATAGAAGAGGCTGTAGAGGTTGGTGAGAACGGGTCTCAGACTAAAGACGAGGTCTTTGCTGAAGAGTCTGTGACAGAAGATTTTGGACCGAAGGAATATGACTATTCCTACAAGGACTACAATGAGCCTGTGCCTGAAGGAGAGACTGTGGGTAACACAGGCCATGCCCTGGCCGCTGTCACACGTGAGGGAGGAGTAAGTCATGTTGCGCTTTCTGGCAAATTTGTCGTAACATTCTGCTCCTGAATGTTAGACGGATTGGTTAGATTGCAGCGATATCTTACAGAAATGGAAAAAGACTGGGCATAGAGATTGATGAAGCTTATCTGAAATTATTCACGTTTGTATTAACTTAAACATGCATCAGGGGGTTCATTTTGTAAACACCAGTCTCCATGACCTTCTGTAAGATTCCACTGCAACTCATGTCCTGCTTTTCAGTATAACAAAAAAGGCTCCCTAAGAGTGGTCCATGTTGGGAAATAAAAAAGGGGAAAGTTGTTCTTGATCAATACAACAACTTTCCCCTGCAATCTATTTGTATATACCTGTATGATATCTGCAATATCTTTGTATATACAACAATCACCCATAACATTAACACATGCACATTGGTCATCAGCTAAATACTAGGAAACCGGTGCCAGAATCATAGGCACCCAGGGCTCATTTTTGCCTGAAAGGGCCAAAAGCCAGCCCATCAGGTCGGATTCCATAGAAATGCAAATGCTKGCCACAATGGAATTGCACCAGAACACCCAGTGAACCACAGGCAAATAACTTAAGGCCCCCAACCCAGCCTCCATATTCCCCAGATCCCAATGTAATTGAGCACCATGGGATGCATTGGACAAACAATTCCACTTCATGGAGGTCCCAGCCCACAACCCACAGCACCCAAAGTGTATGTCCCTAATGTCCTGATACCAGACACTACAGCACGCCCCTAGAGGTCTTCTGGAGCCAGACTTCAGGGGACCAGAGCTGCCCCAGTGGCACAAAGAAATCTACAAAATACTGTTTTGCATTGTAATGTTATGGCTGATCGGTGTATGCTTGCATACAAGTGTAGTRGCTTGCAAATGGCAACATGGATGAGCATGCTACTAGAACGCCAGAAGAAAAACAACACCAGAAAACCAGTGTGGGACTAAACTCAAGTTTTTATTTGGTACAGTCTAGCACCTGTGATTATCTCACTTCCAGAAAAAAAAAAAAAAAAACAGGTAACATGTTATACTTAACTTATAATCATTCCGAATGACCTTATGTTCATTACTCATAAGGAGACACGTTTACTGCCCTTTCAGAGTAACTGGCACCTATCCTACTGTGAGAACCYGCAACTAAGGTTTGACTAAGCATGCATTTACTTCTGTACACATTGCGAAATCACACAAATGACGGTGAAAGCAATGTTAAGTAAATGCCTTTGGAAAAGTTAATATCCCACTGAATAATCTGTATGGCATTTTTTTCCCCTGCAAGTGTAAGTGAGCTCTTAAGCACATTGAGGAACACACTGATCACTGAAATATCTTTGGGGATTTGAATCTTCCAGATATGTGAAGAAGATTCTGTGACAGACAGATCTTGTATCAGGACATTTCTCAGTGAAATCAAGTGTCAGTCAAGTGCTCACAGTTTAATGGGTTTTTTTCCATGTAACTGTTTACATTTTTTTTA
The DNA here is from genome assembly GCA_003987875.1 of Clarias batrachus. Taxonomy (NCBI): domain Eukaryota; kingdom Metazoa; phylum Chordata; class Actinopteri; order Siluriformes; family Clariidae; genus Clarias; species Clarias batrachus. The sequence continues at coordinate 50,094 of QMIH01002076.1, forward strand.
ATTGTTCAAATATAACTTTAAGATTATGGATATTGATGTGTGGTGCTGCTTACGTATGTGTTCCCCTCAGGCTGCTGTAAGAGGCCATAAGGGAGAGAAGGGAGAACCTGCTGTCCTTGAACCTGTAAGTATCTTATCTTTATATGCAGATTGTGAATTAAACACTGAAACTATTAGCCATTATTAGTTAGTAATAGTATTTTTTTTTTTTTTGGCGGCTTCGCATTATGTTTTGGTCTTTTGTTGATTTATTGTTTACAGGTAAAATCCACAGTTGGTGGGTGGAGCTCTGCTTTCAAAATGTCTTTATCCCTGAAATGTCCTTCGCCCTGTCTTTCATTTTTTSTTATTTAACTTTCATTTTCTAAAAAAAAAACTAGAATTGAACCCTTTTGGTCTTTCTGTTCACTTGTCATTGTGTTCAGCGTTGGTGGCTCGTATGGCGTCATCATCTGGGAGTTTAATTAAATAATAACTTAAATAATAGAACAGTTTAATGTATGTTATCTGTCTGTTTAGAGAACGGTCGAGAGATTTTTACAGTGAACAGTGACTGTAAAGTCATGCTTGATATCCTTGATGTCGTCTATGACATGCAGAAAATAATCTCCRTTGGCTACTACTGGCTTAAATGCACTTCCAGCATGTGTGTTAAACCATGCTGGTATTTTTGCCATACAGCATTCATATTCTGTAGTTCTGAGCAGAACCACTAAGTGTTTAGTTGCTTTTCTATCCTACATTCCACTCTACATGGAGCATCTTGTCCTTATGGGCATTACTTAGAGGCATGCTCCTCAGGAACTTCTCCAGGAACCTTCTCTAAGTTCGACATGGGTAACATCTTTCCTCACAATGATGAGCGTGTTGTGGTCATCATCGATGAACCTTTCCAGTCTATTCTTTTTGCATCCAATGTACAATATGCATCCTCCAACTTGTTAAGTACTTTTGGCAGTGTAAACACTCGATATCTATAATGTTGCAAATTGGTGCAAACGTCTTAAGAAGTTTCCAGGAAATGCTGTATGATGTGTACAAAATAAAGTGACAAGCTTTCTACTCCTTGCACGTTCTCTCTCTGTGTTCTTTGTGGTTTCTTGGTTTTAGGCCTCCAGTTTCAAGCTATTTCCCAAAAAACATTACAGTAGTTTACGCTCAGTTGACGCTGAACATAACCMGTAAAATTATTTTATCCTCATAGGGCATGTTGATTGAGGGACCACCAGGACCAGAAGGGCCAACAGTGAGTACATATCGATTAAAGTCATTTTATTAATAGATCATATTGGATAGACGAATTGTGAATCTGGTGCATGAAATATTTTTTTTTTTTTCTATCTGTTTCATAAAAACATGGAAATGTTCTAATTTTGAGTTTTCTTCATACGATTCTTCTTATTACTTTCCTACAGGGTCTCCCTGGCCCTTCAGGGCCTCCAGGACAGCCAGGAGCTGTTGGTGATCCAGGGGAAAGGGTGTGTTTGTATGGAGAACTTGCTAGGCCATCGTGTTTTTAGAGTATTTATCCAGATTTYTCACTTCTCACTACTCACCTTTCTTTAGGGTCCACCTGGGAGAGCAGGTCTGCCTGGAGCTGATGGTGTCCCTGGACCTGCTGGGTCATCTCTCATGCTTCCAGTATGAAATTCATGTTTCTTCTTACATCTAGCAAAATGTCAAGGATTTAAATATTCATATTTAATACAGTAGTATTCATAATATTCATACAGTGGTTAGCGCCGTACTAGTGATTTGTAGCTGTAAATGCATATTTTAATTCAACAGTGTATTAAAGATGTGTTTTCCAACTTGTTGTGATAGAATATAATATATATATATATATATATGCTGTTAATAAATTTCCCATTTTATATCCATAGTTCCGCTTTGGACAAGGTGGTGGTGACAAGGGTCCCATTATCTCAGCACAGGAGGCCCAGGCTCAAGCCCTTCTGTCTCAGGCTCGGGTAAGTAACTCGCACTATAGGACAAAAGTCTTATTAACTGTCAAAAACATGATTTTCATTTTAAATCTACTGTGCTGTTTAATGACATAACGATAGGGGGCGCTCATCCTCAACTTCCACATGTTTGTTTTCTTTTCTTTTTTTTTAGACGCATGCAGGCTTGAAATGAAATGATTGGATACTGAACAGAACAAAATAGATGTGATTAGTGTTTAGCGTACAGTTATATCGTATAACTATTCCAAAATAATAATAGTACATAAATAGTAATACTAATACTTCTAAAGGATTTCTTCTATAACTGTGAGAATGAGTTTATACTGTTTTTGTCAGGAAGTATAACAACATACACTTAAAATTGTAAGTGTTAAYAACGTGTGTGTTTTGTATTTTAGTAGCAAGGTGTCAACATGTATGGTGTATTTGTAGCATTAGTAGTTTTTTTTAATTCCATTTGGTTTTGTGGGATAACATAGTACACACCTTAAGGTCCCCGTCTCTCTCTGAGGTGATCATGAAGTTCCCATGGCGTTCTAAAAATTTGGAGAAACACACTGGGAATGTGGTAATATTCTATATTCTGTTTTTAACGTGGTCAAAATAGAAAACTAAAATGATTAAGGCTGTAGGTTACTGGGTGACTGATTGGAAGCACTGCCAAGTTGTGTCCTGGGGCAAGGCCCTTAGCCCTATCTATTCATGGCTGTATCCTGTCTGAACCTATGTTCCAACCGCTGTTTCCTGCCTTATGCGGGTGTTAAGTGAGAAATTAATTAAAATTTTTTTTTTTTTAACGAATGGATTATAGAAGATGTACTTCACAGTTTTGGGGTCATTTCAGTGTTTTGGATTTGTTTGATTTATGTTTGTTTCATGTCAGTGATATATTTAATGTTTTTTCTGATATCTTCAAAGTCATCTAATCAATACTGAATGAATTTCACTACATTTAATTTGATACTATATGCCCCAAAATGCATTAAAACTCATCTTCTAACAAATTGATCAAAATAATTCCACACATTATAATATATCACTTTTAAATGATTTTTTTTTTTTTTTTATCCCTAATGCTGCACCATCCTATGTACTGAAATATTTGAGTGGTTTTGAGAGGTTTTTTTTTTGTCTTTGCAACATGGTTTATGCATTTACCCTGGAAGCTCAGAATAGAAACTATACACTAATATATCAACCATGATTGTGCATTGCTTCTTTTCCATATGCATGGAAAGGCTTTAAAGACCAGTGTGTTTACACTAGACTTTTCATCTAGAAGAGAAGACGGGATCATTTCTCAGTGTGGTGTATTTTTATGTACAGTATTACACTGGATAAATTGCTGGTGTTGTTTTATTTTCTCTGTAGTTAGCGCTGACAGGTGCCCCCGGGGCGATGGGTTTCACTGGCCGACCTGGACCCTTGGTATGAAAACTTAAATGCATGGCTCTAATCCGTCAGACTGCATGTCTGTGTGTACAATGTGATATGTGCCAGTCAACAGTTTGTGGAAAAGGTTCTTTTTTCTCTCTGGTGTTTTAGGGTCCACCTGGTAGCCCTGGGCTGAAGGGAGAGCACGGAGATCCTGGTTCACAGGTTTGTATTTTTTGGGATTTGTGTCTGAGTACGTGTGTTTTGGTATTTTGACAACTTGATTGTTTATTCCGCAGGGTCCTAGAGGTCCTCAGGGGTTGTCTGGTCCTCCTGGTAAATCTGGTAGAAGAGTAAGTAACCATCACCAAGCTGTTCGAAAGCATTGCTCATTCAGTTATATCTGCAGCTTGTTAACGCTCATGGTGTTGTTTCCAGGGCCGATCTGGTGCTGATGGTGCCCGTGGAATGCCCGGAGAGCCTGGAATTAAGGTCAGCCATTTGTTCTGTGCAGTGCTTCATACTGTAATAATACATAGATAACTTCTGGTGGAGGTGGCATGGTGGTGTAGTGGTTGGCACTGTCGCCTTGCATCTCCAGAGTCCGGGTTCGAATCCCAGCCAGGTTCGATTCCCGTCACTGTGTGCATGGAGTTTGCATGTTCTCCCCGGGTGGGTTTCCTCCAGGTACTCTGGTTTCCTCCTACAGTCAAAAGACATGTGGTTTAGGTTAATTGACATTCCCAAATTGGCTGTATTGTGTGAATGAGTGTGTGTACGTGTGTGTGCCCTGCGAAGGATTGGCACCCTGTCCAAGGTTTAGGGCCTTGTGCCCTAAGTCAGTCTCTGGATAGGTTCCAGGCCCCCCGTGACCCTGAATACAGGATTAAGTGGTATAGGTGATGAGTGAGTGAATGAGAGAACATATTGTGGATGGGTGCAGTTAAAAGCTTCACATTTGTTTCTTCTGCCTGTTTTAGGGAGATCGTGGATTTGATGGCTTGCCTGGTCTACCTGGAGACAAAGGTTATCGGGTGAGTCCTGTAATCTTGAGATTCCATCACAATAAGTTAAACCAGTTATTCTGTAAATCCACCAACATTGTTTACAGCTAATCGCACCCCCTTCCACGAATTCCACCACAGTTCCACCTATTCCATCACCAGACTCCACAACAGCAAAAAAAAAAAATTCCTTTGATTTTCTTCTGTTCAGGGAAATTCTGGACCAATGGGACCACCGGGACCCCAAGGAGAGGATGGAGAGAGAGTAAGTGGGGTGTATAGCATTTTAGTAGCATCTGTTTAATGTGTTCTCTGTGTATAGTGTGTACTCTCTACGGCTATTCATCACGAATTCATCAAAACGAGCTTAAGTATTGTTAACTTTAATCCAGCCGCAGTTTATAAATTTAAACTTTATATAGGATTTTGCTCCCCAAAAATCTACAGACTAGAAATGGCAGGGTCTGCAATAAAAAATAAAAAAAATGAATTGCTCAAATGATTGAATATGTTGCTATATATTTATCATGCTGTCCTTAAATCTGTGTTGTGTTGAGTCCATGGAATTTCTTTGAAAAAKTCTGGAAAGGTTTGAGAAGCCCTGCTCTATAGCATGCATTTACTTATGKCACATGGTATGTAGTATGTTCTTAACTGGATCGTCAAGCGTGCTTTCTTTTTACTTTTCTTTATTTTCACAGGGAGATGCCGGAGATGTTGGGCCCAGAGGACTCCCGGGTGAACCAGTAAGTGCTTCTGTCCTTCACACAGCCTCATTAAATTCATCACTGTCATTAAATTCARCACTGATCATAATACATGATTCCACAGAACCTAGTGCTTAATAACATTAACAACAATCTTAATGTTATATCAGACATTGCATAACTCTTGTTTGGTTTAATTTGCGATTCTGAAAACAGTTCCTCACTGACTGAGCTTTTGCTTTCTTCTTGTCTAGGGGCCTCGTGGGTTGCTGGGGCCAAAGGGTCCTTCAGGCATCCCTGGACCTCCAGTAATAATTCAGTCTGCACACACTCAAACACACACACACACCTACCTTACATTATTTACTCAAATCATTATGTTCATAAACAGATACTTTTGCGTCAAAACCCACAAAGCAGTGTATTATTTCCTGGTAATGTATCATTGTAATGTCTATTATTTTGTTACATTAAAAAATAAGCTTAAAATTAAAGATCAGGGACTAAGCTTCTTAGAATTCTTATCTTAGCTTAAAAAGTCCTAGCTGGGAGTCCTAGACTAAAAGTGATTTAGGAAACTTTTGAGAGCAACTCTGAGTAAGGAAAGTAGAAAAACTTTTATCTTAGTGAKGAGGTGTRKTYSACCCYRKTGCTAGRGATGATGCAGCAATTCAAGGACTGTGATTGGTTAATAAAAAATTACCTCTGACCTCTGCAAAGGTTTTGAAATGTGCTCTTTGTGAAAACATGATAATAGAACAGACAGTGAAATCAAAATTTTTGTATATGAAGAAATTGTATAATCATGAATACAGGCTACTTTATGCAAAGTTTCTAGGCTAAATGTCTTAAAGATAATTAATCAGCTAAATGTTGAAAATGTGTCAACCAAATTCCACACAGTAGTTACTATATTCTACTTTTATTATACTAAATTCTCACATTTATTTACCGTATTGATTTTATTACTTGTAATCCATTTTAGATTGATGGKAGCAAAATGTCTCAGCTAGACAGTCTAATTAATTTGCACTATTGGATGGTATGTAGCCAACAATCCAAGATGGAAGGAAGTAAAACAACAAGAACACAACTTTAAAGCAACTTTTTTAAAGAACTTTACTTTTAGTGTTTGAAGAATATTTCTAACATTTTGTCCTCTGCTCGAGAAACTCTTAAGCCTCTTAAAAGTCCTCCTCTCTACTCTTAACAAATTTTACCTTAGGAGCTGTTTTTAGGGCCAAGATGTTTTGCTAAGATTATCTTTACTAAGATTTAATCCTAAATTTAAGAGGAAATTCTAAGAAAATGTCCTAAGATTTTTCTGAGAATTTCATCACTAGGAGCAACTTTTAGGCTTAAGAAGCTTTGTGAATACGGGCCCTGATCATCRATAATGTGTATATACACCGCTCAGCCATAACACAAACACCCCCGCTGTGGAAGTAAGCAACACTAATTATCAGTTATACCCCATTAAACTGGTGACAGGATCATGTGCACCCGAGGCTCGCCCATGCCTGCAGGGACCAAAGCCCAACCTGATTCCACAGAAAAGTCAATGCAGCACAAACTATTATGAATTTTGCTATAGAAAGGCAACAGAATATGCAGTGCACCATACCCCATTGAGCCTAAGGCTCATGATCCAGCCTCCAAACTAATCCTAATCCAATTGAGCCCCATGGGATGGCTCAAACAAAGTCCAATCCACTGAACCACACAACCCACAGCACCCCAAAAATCTGCTGCTACCCCCCGAGGCCCTGCAGAGCCATTCCCCAAGGGGCCAGAGCCACCCTGGGGCATGAGGGGATCCCAGAGCCTAGGTGGTTTTAAAGTTGGCTGATTGTTCCTTGTGTATAACCCTAAACAGAGTGTCCAAATAAAATGGACAAGAGCATCTGGCAAATGCCTAAATGTATGTAAATGTTATGTATAGCAATGTTAAATAATACGTATTCATAAAATAGACAAATCTTATAAAATATACAAATATACAAATAAATAATATACTTTCTAAGACCATAAAGATTTCACTGTTTTTTCAATCCTCTTTAAGGGTGTACGTGGAAGTGATGGACCTCATGGGCCAAAAGGAAGCCTGGTTTGTAAAATTCTTTATGGACATTTTGCTRATTTGCTTCAGCAACAGATAAGCAGAAAGGTGTGTTCTACTTATTGTTCATGTGTAACAGGGACCTCAAGGAGAGCCCGGTCCTCCAGGCCAGCAGGGAGCACCAGGAACACAGGTTTGTAGTATACACTTACTCGTGTCAAACTATTAATTAACCTCTGTACACAGTATGCAGTAGTCAATGTGTAATGCGTACAGGTTAGCACTATGGCCTTGCACAGCAAAGGTCAAAGGTTTGATTCCCAACTCAGGGTTTGTGTTCRTGGAGTTTGCATGTTCTACTGTGCTTGGTGGGTTTCCTCCGGGTACTCCAGTTTCCTCCCACAGTCCAAAGACATGCGGAGTAGGTTGATTGGAGTTTCCAAATTGCCCATACAGTGGACCCTCGCATTGCTAGTAACGCGGGTTATGAGTGTTCCGCAAGGCGAGCAAAGATTTTTAATMAATTTTGACTTGAAAAACGAGCAAGTCTTGGTTTACGTGCCGAGTATCATGTATCACGCATGCGCTCTTGTTTTGACACCGAGCATCACGTGATCAAAACTGAGCCAATGATTTTTCTCTCTCTTGGCTAAGGAATTTTGGGGGTTGTCTCTCCTGCTGGGTCTTAGTGCTCGTCTCTTACTGGTATAATCAACATCTCCTTCCCTGTTTCAGCGTGTCTCCTATGTGTGTGCGTGTGCGTAATTTGACACCGACGCATACACACACACACACACACACACACACACACACACACACACACACACACACTCTGGCCTTTACACCCCACTCCCCTGCTTCACATGCACATACAGACACACATTTGTTTTATTTTTACTTTATATATTGTATTAATTATTTTTATGTATTTTTGGGGGCCTGTGCAACAAATAATTTGAGTTTTCATTATTTCTTATGGTAAAATTAGATTTGGTTTACAAGTGTTTTAGAATACAAGCCCACTTCTGGAATGAATTATGCTCATAATCCAAGGTTCCACTGTATTGTACGTGAATGTGTGTGGTTGTGTGACCTATGATGGATTGGCATCCTGTGCCACGTGTACCCCACCTTGCACCCAAAGTCTGCTGGGATAGGCTCCAGACCTTCTTCAACCCTGAACAGGATATAGAGAATTAATGAGTTTGTTGATTATTATTATTATTTTCATTTTGTTAATAATTTCCCCACTGTGCATATGTACTGTCCCCTTAAACATTACTGCCTGTGTAGTCACATGAGTTCGTCTTGTACAGTCTGTGACGTGTCCCGTATCTCAACTTTAATAGTTGACAAACCTTGTCAGTGAACTACAAGCGCAAAAGAACAAACACCAAAATATAAATGATTATCATTAGTCATAATCAATGTAATATGTTCAGTTAATCATGATATTGATTTGAGATCATATCACACAGCATTGTTTATACTAYTTTCTTGAAATTGTGCCACAAGRCAGGCATGAAAATCTTAAACAAAAATSCTTTAAAATTTCATAGAATTTTGCTGCATCATCAAACTATCGTCAATATAATGTAAAAGTCATGAAATGGTCTTTTCTTGATGGTTATACCAAAGACCAAAAAGTGATTATAGTCTTGTGTGGCTTTTGATTGATGAATGAGTTACTACATGTATGTTACTATAACAGATTAACTAATTAAGTAAAATAAGTACTGCTATTTAATAAGTTTAACATAAACATATTATTTACTAACTTATTCTTGATACATATTTTACCTAAGTGTAAAATTTTGCCCTTGAACTGAATATGGTGATGCATGAATATTTTTTTCAGTGCAGGTGATATTTTTATAAATATTCAATCTATAAACTCCAATGTGTTCTATATTATTTCTATGTTTTGCAAGTATGCATTTTATTTATTTTCGGTCTGAACCCCATCTTCACCTCATGTTGTATGTTCTGATTCAAAGGGAATGCCCGGTCCTCAGGGTGCTAATGGCCCCCCAGGAGAGAAGGTAATCCTTACAGGATGTCACCCTGAGTTACAGATTCAGGGTGTCTGACTGATTACATTTTGCTTTGTGGTGATTTGATGGATACATACTAATGTGAGTGTGTTTCACTGATTTGCTTAAGTATTGAAAAATGAATCATTGTTCTTCCTGGCATTCCTCAGGGACCTACAGGAAAGCCAGGACTACCAGGCATGCCCGGAGCCGATGGGCCTCCTGTAAGGCATTGCTTTTCATCTTGTGTTAAGTACATTTACAGTACTGTAGTCACCAAACACCTCTTTATTTATTCCTTTATCAATAAAAACATGCAGAACAATTAGCATTTACTGTAGTGCTGCCAAAAAATGGCACTAGTACACTAGATCTATTAGTAGCAGATTATTCTGAGACATTTGTTTGTTTTGCATGAAGGACGGTTCTGTATCTATCTGTATACATTCTCTCTGCGTACAGGGTCACCCAGGGAAGGAAGGCCCAGGTGGAACAAAAGGAAATCAGGTCAGTCTGTGGAACGTCCCTTAAAGCTTCTCTCTGAAATTCTACTTGAGTATGTTTTAAATTTATACTAACTCACAAACTGACCGTAACACACAGAACATCCACTATTTTTCACATGGTTTAGATTAATAATCAATCATTTTCCACAATAGCATGACTCGGACATGTTTATAAGTAGCAGAAAAAGAGGCCTTTTGCATCGCATACCCATTATAGCATTGTGAAATTATTTCCTCACATTGTTGGGAAGCTAGGCTCTGTGCTCAGGGTCAGGCATGCTGTAAGACCTTGCTCAGGGCTTGAAAATCTAATCTTTTGATCAGCAGCTCAGAGCCTTAGCACATTGAGCTAATGCTGCTATAATGTACTCCTTCTAATATTCTATTGTTTCTATGGTGAAAGCTCATGCCGTCATCTAAACATTGAATTCAATTCAATTTTATTTGTATATATCGCTTTTAACAATTGACATTGTCGCAAAGCAGCTTTACACAATCAAAAGAATTATTTCAGTTTGTATGGAATGTGTATGTGTATGAATTAAAATGCTCAGACAGTCCCTGATGAGCAAGCCGAGGGCGACAAGGAAAAACTCCCTGAGATGGCARTAGGAAGAAACCTTGAGAGGAACCGGACTCAACAGGGAACCCATCCTCATCTGGGTGAAACAGA
>QMIH01002076.1:61265-71732 GCA_003987875.1 Clarias batrachus
ATGATAATAATAATAATAATAAAGATAATAAAATAATAATTATATTAAAACCTCAACTACAGCTGCGCTCCCTTGTCATTAATAAATTTGTAAACTATGGATAAATATCATGCAAAACATCAGTGTAGGTTATTATTTTAATGAGAATGAATAAATTAAAGAATTAATGGTAGTTCTCAGGTCTGTATATGAAACGTAAGCAGAGATATTTTGTTTTYAAAAATGAATTAGTACGCAATTATTTACTGTGATGTGCCTTTTTGGTGACGTGTGACAGATCACATGCAGGAGGAGGATTAATTAAAAGCTATATTTAAATAATATTAAAATAACAATGGGAATAAAAGCCCAAACATCAGTCATAACAATCTGACTTGATCCGACCCGATCCGAATGAAGGTTTAGTGGGAATGGGGAGGAAGTGTAAACCTTTGGTAATCTCTTCAGTAGGTAAATATGTAAATATTAGCCATGTGAGCAGTTGATCTGATCATTTCTCACTAACCTGAAGATTTCTGAACTTAATGAGTTTCTGGGAGGAAACTTTTGTTATGGATCAGTAAACTTTGTGAGAACTATCCCCAAACCCTCTCTCTCTCCTGTCCTGTGTGTCTCTGGATGAGGAAGGAGTTCTGATAGTCTCATCATTTCACATGCAGTAAAGCATCTGGATTATTTCATTCAGATTAGATTCAATCAGATCAGAAGAAACATTATCCATGTACAAACAACTCCTGTGCCACAATCCACAATCAGAAATCAGACCTGTCCCAGGGCAAGGGTTAAAAGAGAGACCTCTGGTGGCTAAATAGTTAACTGTCTCTCCAGCTCCAATTCCAGCCCAGGTGGTGTTACACCTCACAGCTATATTTGTTTTATTTATTTATTTATTTATTTACTTACTTACCAATTTTTAATGGAGCGCCCAAGAGACACGTCTTCKGATGTTAATGAGACAATTTTGTCTTTGTTAAAAAGCATGCTTGCTTATCTGTTATATTATGAGTCTTATATGGAGATTATGCAAAGCACCTGGTGAACAGGTCAGTGTGAGTGAGCTGTTACCATAGAAATACGTGAATGAGTATGCTAATATAAACCTGGTAAAATTATGCTATGAATAATCGGCTTAATATAAACCGTTATCTATTCATCACTTTTTGATTGTAAACACCGTGTCTTTTCTCTGATTGTAGTTTGGYAACAGGCTTTAAAATGCCAGAGACGCCACATATAATTTTTTTTGTCACTGTTTACTCAGGGGCCAAGTGGTCCTCAGGGTGGAATTGGCTATCCCGGACCCCGTGGAGTTAAGGTGTGACTTGTTTCTCCGTCTGCTATTTTACTTGAAATATAAGTGAGTGAATGTGGGAATAAATGTAAGTAATCCTTTTTCCCAGGGGATTCAAGGCATCCGTGGACTGAAGGGTCATAAAGGAGAAAAGGTATGAGCCGTCTCTGTGTTTAAGACAACGGGACAAATACTGAGAACATCTGATACTGCCACTGCCCACTACGTTTCATGATGTAGCTATATGCGTGATGACTGTGCTCTATATCATCCTTAGGGAGAAGATGGGTTTTCAGGAATCAAGGGAGATTTTGGTCCTAAAGGAGACAAGGTAACCACCACAGCCTTCTCAAGAAGGAACAATACTCGCTATTGCATTTATTAGAGAACTAGTCCATTTTGAAAATATACATATCTAATAGATTTTTATTATGGATTTATTTTTCTTCTTGTATGAATAGGGAGAGGTGGGAGTACCAGGCCTCCGAGGAGAAGACGGGCCTGAAGGTCCAAAAGGGCGTTTCGGTCCTCCTGGAGATAACGGACCACTTGGCCCAGTTGGAGAGAAGGTGTGTTTGTAAAAACTGCACTATAATGCATCAAATGCATTATTATTTTGTAGTAGTGGTATTATTATACTAATAAAGCTCCATTGTTTAGGGTAAACTTGGTGTACCTGGTCTACCTGGCTATCCTGGAAGACAAGGACCTAAGGTAAAATCTACTTCTGTACTTGTACACAGGTTCATTTCATATGTTCCTTTCAACCGGCCTAATATTTTGTATTTATACTTGAGCCATGCTCTCAAATACTAATCACATCTTTTTAATTGAACAATGAAGTACAAAATACATATATCTTTACAGATGTTGCACATTCCTAATGCATTGTATTTCACTCCGTAGAGAAGTTCAGGTGGACGGTTAATGACAGCGTTGCCAGGGTTCAGGTTGTCACATCACATTAGCTAGTTTATTAAATAAAATTTTTTACAGCTTCCAAAATGTTGTTTTTAGAGATAATGAGCAGAATTATATCTGCAAATTAGAGTTAAGACGATTTGTAAATTGTGGACCGTTTCTATTATAAAATACTGTGTATTAAGTWTTAAGTTAAGGAACGAATAATGCCTGTATGTCAGAAATGCACGCGCACCATGGTGACCTTATTTCCCTTCACAAAAGCCAAGACAAATAAATATATAACAAATGGTGCCAGCACATGGTAGCTTAGTGGCCTCGCACCTCCAAGGTCAAGGGTTTGATTCCTGCTTCGGCTCTGTGCGCGTGAATTGGCACCATGTCCAGGATGTCCCCTTATGCCTATAGCTTCCTGGGATAGGCTTCAGGCCCACTGTCTCTATAAGCGCTATAGACAATAGATGAATAAATGAATATGTCCCCATTTCCCAGTGCTCAGCTGGCTTTGTATAGTTTTCAGTGTTTTTTTTTTTTAAATTATTATTAAAATTTTGCCTAAATCTGGCAACTCTGGTTACTGTTTATTAGCTCTTCTGTGAAAATGTTAAAAAAGAAAATACACCTGGTGATTTTATTAAATTTTATTAAATAAAGCTATGTCTAAAATCATCTTAAAACGAGCCGGTAGACTGTACGCCGGATAACTATCATCTCAGCTTAACAAATTTCACTCCCTAGTGGTGTCGAGCAGCAGAGACGGAATGTTTCATGATTTTCTTAAATGCTAAATTTGTAATACTTWWCACTTGAAAACACAAATTGGGAAACACCAGGTCTGCTCTAAGTCTTCTTTTATATTTCAGGGCTCACTCGGTTTCCCAGGATTCCCTGGTGCAAATGGAGAGAAGGGTGCAAGGGTAAGGCTTACAGTGTTATAGTCATTTTAATCCTAGCGCATATTAAAGGCTGATTTAATATGATTCAATTTTATTAGTGTCCTTGAAGTGTTTTAATTTATTCTTCCTCAAATGAAAGGAACTGAAATAATTTAATTTGCATATTATTCTGTATCATTTTATTATCTGCAGGGTCTGATTGGGAAACCTGGACCAAGAGGACTGAGAGGACCAACAGTATGATTCTGTTCCTTTTCTCTATCCTGCTCTTTTTCTTTACTTTTTCATAAAATGTACATTATTCGCTATACATAAACAATGTTAAAAAAATTTGTAAGAAAGTCTTTGGAGAAACAGAATATTTTTGCCTTTACCTACTTCAGTTTTCGATTAAAGCTTTACCACCATAATAACAGTAAAATCTGTGTGCACATTTAGGGGCCTAGAGGACAGAGAGGACCTCGTGGGTCTACTGGAAAACCGGGTGCTAAGGTACATGACTATGAGATTGTTCTCTATATGATACATCACTACATTAACGTACTGAACAACGAGATGATGATATTTTTAGGGGGGATCCGGAAGCGACGGCCCTCCTGGACCACCAGGCGAGAGGGTAGGGTTTTGTTTTTTTTTTCTTTTTAAATTTTTCCAAGAAGTTGAAATTATCCTAGTGCCATGAATCTGACTTTGTGTGTTGTGCACCATTTTAGGGTTTACCTGGAGCTCAAGGAGTAAATGGATTTCCAGGACCAAAGGGACCTCCTGTATGAGAAATCTTTCCTGTTTAAATGATTAGGAATTGTAATTATAATAGAGGGTGTAAATKAGATCTTTTAACTGCAGATCTTTCATGACATGAACAGTTTACAATTTTCTAACTGTAACCTTAACTGTATGCTTTAAAGAGTAAAGTTAGATCAGTGGTTAAGCAGTTGTGCTAATGATTAGAAGGTCGAAGGTTCAGAACACAGACTGTATAAAGAGAACTGGACAAACTCTCCCTGACATCAGCCATAGATTTGCTGAAGAGCCGCTGAAACTGGGCAGAGCGAATGGAGCCTGGCTGTTGTTTGGAACTGATGTTCCTCTATTACCACCCACAAATTCGCAAGCTTAACTTTAGCATTGCTAAAATGCTAAGGTGGCTACCTTAAATTTATATACTAATGCATTTAATCGAAGTCCATCATAGATGCCCTACATACTGTCTTGTTTCARCTGCCACATTTCTTGTGGTAGCTAAAGTGATGCACAGCAGGCAGCGGCTGTCACTCAAACAGCCCATGCCATTACTTGTGCATAACTTCATGGCTTAATATAATTTTAACTGATGAGTTACATAAAATTCACCCCCCAGACAGTTATCTAGCTTTTGTACCAGGTTATAAACATATTTATTCCTGCTATAAATTGGACATTTTAACATGGGGCTATATGGGTATTGAGTCACTTTTTGTCCCAGTGGACATTTGATAAAGTAGACATTTGATAAAGTACATATTTTGCCCTCAGCATTGGCTTCATTTGTCAGAACTCCAGCACCACCAGCTACCACTGTACTCAACCCCCAACCGCTCAACTGTATTATGATATAAAAGTAAATCGCTCTGGATAAGGGAGTCTATCCAAGGTTTTCAGATTTGAAGCCCCATTTTATTACTCGTCAATAATGAAAAGACATCGGTCACTTATTATGCGTACTGCAGTTACTTTAAAAAAACAATATAATTAAATGTAAAATATTATTTTGTGCAATTTTTGAACTAACTATAATCGGAGCTCTAAAAGATTAATAGGGTCATTATATTAAACGTCCCTGGACCTTATAAGAGTGGATCGACCTGTTGATATTGCAGTGATGGGTAAGGGTTGTTGCAGATGGAAAGGAAGCATAGTTCTTGGTTAATAAGATAGCATTGTCATGTGGATCAGTATAACAGTATAACAGAATAATTTCAGATCATATAAAATGCATCACTTGGGATTACTTTAGTATTAATTGTGCTTTTCAAATGTGTTTCTGTTTTATTATGTAAAAAATGACCTGTGACTTACAAAGGGACCTCCCGGAAAAGACGGACTGCCTGGACATCCTGGACAGAGAGGAGAAGTTGTAAGTATTTATTACTTAGAAGCTCTATTTCTATGGCAATAAACTATGCATATTTTCTTGTTACAAGCTCCTCAGAAATCCGTGTTATTTTTCTAAGTAAATGTCCTTTTTTTTCATAGGGGTTCCAAGGCAAGCCAGGGCCTCCTGGGCCTCCTGGAGTTGTTGGACCGCAGGTAAGGTTTATTTAGCCTTTATGTACTGTATCTACCATTAATCTTCTTATAGGTTTGTATTTAGTTGTCTGCATGTATAATATTATAGGATGCAAATAGATATCTACTGTAAATTACTCAATGTAAAAATCTCAATTATTAATAAATTATAAGTCACACAGGGTTCTGGGTTCGATCTTGAGCTTGGGTTAATGTCTCTGGTTCTGGGAGAACTTTGTTCTGGGAGAACTTTGACAAAGGACAGGTTTCTTACTGCAGCTGTATGGCAGACAATATATTTCAGTCTCTTCAGCTCATTAGTGGTTGCATAGCGACTGTCGAACTGGACCAAAAACACTCTGATGTTCTCCTTCAGTAAATACATTCCAATTTGAAAGTTTTTTTTTTTTCTATTAGACATCAAACATCCATTTTTGTGCAAAACAATGCAATTATGCCCCAGTAAACAGGTAAAGGAAACATGGACACCCATGACTCACCTATGCCCATGGCGACCAAAGGCCAGTCTCTGGTCCAATCCCACAGAAAAGCCAATGCAGTCCAAATCACTAAAAAGTTCATGCTGGCTCCAAGCTACTCAGATCCCAATTCGATTGACCCTCATGGGATCCACCAGACAAAGAAGTCTGATCGATGTGACCCCACGCCACAACCCACAACACCCAAAGGATCCACTGCCAATGTCCTGCTGACAGAGACCACAGTCCTCTTCAAAGACCCTGTGAAGCCATGTCCAAAGGGGGCAGATCTCCCCCGGAGACACAAGGGGAACCCAAAACCTAGGTTGCTTTAAAGTTATGGCTGGTCTGTGTATTTCAGACTATGGCTATTGACTATGTCACTTTCAGTATTCTTTTGAATATGAAAATTGTGTTATTCTTAACCAAGTCTCCTGATCTCCAGATTGGGATCAGAATTCATTCCTCATTGAGAAGAGATAATCAAGATGTTTAGATTATTCAAGGGTTGTCTCATAATGTGCCATATGAMATGTAAATATAGTACAACATGTAAATGAAACCATTGGTATTTAATTTTTATATAATGGCTCCCCAAACCAAACATATTTGACATTTCTTAAAATCGCAGTTCATGTCTACAAATTGGTTTAGAGACTAACATGGTTGTAAATAAAATCTCTTTGTCATCCAGTATTATAAAGAAAAATAAATTCTTGCAGTGAATCAGTGAAACCTTTCTGCTAAGGACTAGAATATTTTAGGCTAAATCCTGGTCGGAGGTTAAGAACACACCCAACTCAACACAGAAAAACTGATTCAGTGTTTTGCACTTGCTATATATATGTCTCTAGATTTTAACCATGTTAAATACTTGTGGTTGGATTTGAGGGGAATGTCCACATCTGCACTCTAAATATAAAGAAGCCTGAAATATTGTAGATGGAGGGGTGCTGGAAAATGCCCAACAAATGTGTTTAACATTGTTAGACATTATCGAAATACCAAAAAGCTGTATTAAATGTATTTTTCTTGGGTTTCCAGTAATTCTGAAATATGTTACAGATTTACTACTACACGTCTACTGTTACTACTACGCAATCTCCAAATATTTTATAAGAATATCTCTATTTGGAGAGCCTCAGTTTTAGGGTGGAAGTAACTCTAAACTCTCTGAACTTTGCATTCTGGTTTCAAGGTCATGCGATCAGGTTATCTGATTGTCTGATATGTTTGCTCCAGCAAACAATGCTATGAGTGGATAGTGGCAGTTATCCATATAACTTGCTTACCTGAAATCACGCATGAAACTTACATGAACAAATCGTTCAAAATGCTCAATAAAATAAAAGTGGCCAGTAAACATTGGGTGCTTTCTACTTGTTAGGCTTTTCCTTCTTCATTGGTATGAAATAAGCCAATTATCTTTTTAGCTTGGAAGGAAATACATTAAGAGAGCTTAAAATTATTTGCAGCTTTGGTTTCCCTAAACATATCAGCCAGTTTATCAGCTCAGTTCACTGATAACATAGTACTACAGTCCACGATATCTACCACTCTTCACAGTCTACTGCTACAGATTTAGCCAGTTGTTTGCCAACATACTGTATCCTGGCTCAAAGTCTTTGTCTTTGCCCTGTCTGTGGAACATTTTGGGCAGTGAGCTGTTTGTCTGTAACAAACAGATAAACTGGATACCTCCATAGGTATTCCTCGTATAGGTATAATGATGCACCTCCTTTGCTTGCTGCATGATGACTGCAGCTCTCAGACTCAGAGGTTGAGAGGGTGTTAGCTGATGCTAACAGCTATTGTATTCATGCCCACTGCCAGCTCTAATACACTGCATGCCAATAATCCTTCCGTTATTTCACTTATGGCCTGATCAGCCTCAGGCAAGGCCCTTAACCATATGCCCATACAGGCACTGCAAGGGAGCAGGATCCTCAGATAAAAAAGTATGATTGGCGGGGCCTCCGAGTGGCGCAGTGGTTAAAGCGCTCGCCCTATCATCCGGAGATCGCTAGTTCGAATCCCGGGTGGTGCTGTAACCTCTCGCAGCCGGAGGTCTAGAGAGAGCCGATTGGCCGAGCTCTCTCAGAGGGGAGGGACGAGAGGTACTTAGTGCCCCCACATTAATCACGGCTCTACAGCCATTCAGGGGCGTCTGTGAGCTCGCGCAACGGAGGGAGCGGATAGCGCCGTCCTCCGAGTGTGTTACGCCGCCCCCAACGGTGCGCGAGCGAGCAGTTCGAAAAGATGCGGTCGGCTGGCGTCGCGTGGTTCGGAGGAAACACGTGATAGTCTTCGGCCCTCCCGGCTGAGGGGTAGTAGTAGCCTTAATGTGGGAGCCCCCTAGTGACGGGGAGGAATTGGACACGACTAAATTAGGGAGAAAATCGGGGAAAAATCCAAAAAAAAAAAAAAAAAAGTATGATTGGCAAGAACAGTGGGTAATCAACAGTGAAAGGGTGACTTGAGATTGGGAGCCCTAGAAGGTTCTCTGTCAATGATGTGGTTTTACATCCTTTAATCAGTTTCAGTTTTTAAGGACCTACCTAATACCAATGTGTTTTATATAATGTTGGAAAATGTAGACAGACTGTTAAAGTTTGACAAAGTCAGTGTTCATATTGTGCCCCTTCTAATGTAATTCTACAGTTATAGAACTGTAATCGTATTGGGTCAAACATACATATATACCTGTAAGTGTAACTAATAATAAGCGATTATAGCCTCTGCTGACACTTAAACTCTGCTGACACTGCTCACCCTGGTGGCCAGGTTGCACCACAGCACTTTTTTGTATCATGATTTGTCATCATTCCTATTGTAGGTATGATTTGCCACCATTCAGTCATACTACTGTTTCATATATCTAATTGTTCTTTGTGTATCTAGGGTCCTTCTGGAGAGACAGGCCCATTGGGAGAACGGGGTCACTCCGGACCCCCTGGACCACCAGGTGAGCAAGGCCTTCCGGGTCCTTCTGGTAAGGAAGGAACCAAAGGAGATCCTGGTCCTCCTGGTGGACCGGGAAAAGATGGACCTCCTGGATTGAGAGGCTTTCCTGGAGAGAGAGGACTGCCAGGAACACCAGTAAGTGTTAAGAGGAATCATATAACCCTGTCTCAGATTTGCTTTATTTATCACGAGACAGGGTTATATGATCATGATTGCAGAATGCTGCTTTTACGATCAGTGCAAAAACTTGTGACTGCACGACAACGGAATATGTAGTAGTCTTCATGAGTTATGTATTCTCTTAATAGGGTGGTGGAGGACTAAAAGGAAATGAAGGACCAGCAGGACCTCCTGGACCAGCTGTTAGTATTTAAATCACCGAAGGAAAAAATTCCATGAATTACATTTATTTCACCGTCTCTTAAACTGAATTGTTATGTAGGGATCGCCAGGTGAAAGAGGCTCTGAAGGCACAGCTGGCCCCATCGGCCCCCCCGGAAGACCTGGACCTCAGGGACCCCCTGGAGCTGCAGGAGAGAAAGGAGTGGCTGTGAGTGTCCAGCTAAGATTTACTAAAAATATCAACATTTTAATAGGCTAAACATAACATGCTGATGTAATTTTATGTTCCAGGGAGAGAAAGGCCCAGTTGGCCCACCTGGCCGTGATGGTGTTCAAGGCCCAGTTGGGCTTCCAGGTCCTGCTGGACCTCTCGGTGTTCCAGGAGAGGATGGTGACAAAGTCAGGAACCAATTTACCATTTACTCATAATCAGAAGATTAATCCCTGGTTCAGYTCAGTGGCAGTTTTTGCTTAAGATTATATGTGATTTAACTTCTGACAGGGCGAGGTTGGAGAGCATGGGCATAAGGGTGCAAAAGGAGCCAAGGGAGAACATGTAAGTAGATATACTTACTACAATTGTACCAAATGTGTTTATTGTTTATTTGAATTGTAGAATAATTTTTCTTTATTATTATTATTATTTTTTATTATTTTAATTCTATAGTGCGGAAGTTCATAGAATGCTTCATACACATTTAAATGAAACCTGCTTGCTAGTTTTTGCCCTTAGATTTTAGATTTAGTATATCTCATATAATTGCTGCTTGCTTCTATAATTTTTCCAATTTTGCACATAGTGTATTCTAGAGTGGCACAGTGGTGTAGAGGTTAGCACTGTGGCCTCATCCCATCTGGGAGTTTGCATGCTTTCCCCATGTTTGGTGGGTTTCCTCTGGGTACTCTGATTTCTTCACACAGACTAAAAGACATGGTGAGCAGGCTAATTGGTGTTCCCAAATTCCTTGTGCTTGTGTGGATTGGCACKCAGTTCAAGGTGTACTGCCTCATACCCCAAGTTCCCTGGGATAAAGTCCAGCCCACTCGCTACCCTGTACACATTAAGCACTATGGAGAATGAATGAAAGAGTAAGTAAGTGTATATGTTTTGTTAGTTTTTTAATACGATGAATGTTTATTGACAGGGTCCACCTGGTCCACCTGGGACCATGGGTGCTGTTGGACAGCCTGGTGCTGCGGTAAGAAGAACTCTATACGATTTATCTCATTAATAATCTAACGTTTAATTGTATTATCATTACCCATTAGTAAACCCTACCCTTCTGTGAGTTTGTTACAGAATGTT